>VXBP01000015.1:164879-379099 GCA_013400115.1 Rhinopomastus cyanomelas | reverse complement strand
TATTTAGAATTTATTTATTCTGAATTTATTTGGTATTTCTTTATTTCAAATTTGTTTATTCTGAAGGTATTTAGAATTTGTTTATTCTGAATGTATTTAGAATTTGTTTATTCTGAATGTATTTAGAATTTGTTTATTCTGAATTTACTTAGAATTTGTTTATTCTGAGTCCATTATGATTTTAGGATAAAAACTCATACCAAAATGAGTTTTAGTTATAGGTAATGAATGAACTGGAAAGGAACTAAGTGGTGCTTTTCCATCATTTCTTCATACATTAACATTTATAAAGGAAATTGAAATGTTTCTGGCGCAAGTAAAGGAGAGAAAAGTGAATTGTTTTCCTCCTGAAAGCAAAGATTTGTTACAGATTTCCTTTGCAGAACAAAAAATGTCTTAAATATGAAACATCCTAAAAGAAGAGAAATGTAGTTAAAAACTAGAAAAAACATACAAAATTCTTATATGTAGAGAGAGATGATCCTCAGAATTAACTGTGAATAATGAGACTAGAAGAACCATCCCTTTATCTTACTGAAAGAAAGTTGTGTGTGGAGCACGGTGATGCAGGTTACTGAGTTCTCCGAGTCATAGAATCATTCAGGTTGGAAAAGATCTTTGGGATCATCAGGTCCAACTACCAACCCTACTCCCCAAGTTCACTCCTAAACCAGATTTCCCAACACTACATCTAAGTGACTTTTAAACACATCCAGGGATGGTGTGACCCAACCACCACCCTAGACTGCCCATTCCAGTGCCTGACCATTCTTCCTGATGTCCAGTCTAAACTGACCCTGTCGAAGCGGAAGCCCTTCCCTCTGGTTCTGTCGCTAATTACCTAAACACTTCACGACGCAATTTAATTTCAATTAAAGTACTGCTAGCACGGGAATAGCTCAGACACCCCCATGCAATGCAAGAGGATACAGGTTACTTGCTGATACACGTTACTCTGCATTCTGCTAATGAAATGGCTAGTAAAACCTGTTGAGGAGCACTGATTTTCCAACCCAGAGCGGCAGCGGTGGAGAGTCCAGTTATCCCTACAGAATCCCTTGATCCACATTACCTAACATTATTTATATCTAAACAGACCTGCAACTGAGCCCTGCCCAGCTACCTTAGAGACCGTCCATGTGGTTTGACCAGTCCATCCCCAGGGCTGCATGGGACAGACAGTGAGTGCTCACACAGTGAGCAGGCAGGGAGGTGTGAGGGGCTGGCGCAGCTACTCCGACAACACTCAGTGCGTTCAATAAGTTCCAGAGTCAAGGGATTAATCTTGGGATTTGTTGTTTTTGCAGTGATGAGTGAATGCAGTAGGGAAATGATGAGTCAGGGGAAAAAGCAGAGCAATCACAGTCATAGGACTGCAAATATCTGAAATATATTTGTAACTGTCCAGCCTGCACCTTTTCCTAAATAAATAAACTTGATTTCCAAGGAAGAGATGGGAGCCAAGAAGTTGTGGAGAGGGTAAAAAAAAACCCCAACTAACCCAACAAAAAAACCCCTCCCTTCCATTTGGGCATCCTATGGCTAGGATTTCTAGCCATAATCTCTGAGGAAACCAAATAAAAAGAGGATGCATTTTTCATCTCGCTCCCACCCTGTGAACTGTAATTGTGGTAGAGGTTCCTACGCGTTTTCACGTGGGAACGGAGAGTGAGTTCCACCAAAGAGTGAGGAGCCTTGTCTTCAGTATTCCCTGGAGACAAGAAAAGATGGGACCAGTAAAGCCCCACCAGGTTTCTTTATTTCTGTTGGAATGTGGGAACTGGAACTTGTAGGTATTGTGAAATCTCAGCTCTTTCTACCCGTCCACTTAGAAGAATTTATTGCAAGAGGAGATGATATTGAGGTTCAGTTTTATTTGTATTCAAAGATCTGGTTTTGAACTTGGCAGAAGACATTTTTGCAGGGTTTGGCTGTTCTTGCAGGACCTAATCCAAAGCCCATTGAAGTCAGGACGAATCTCTCCCTAGACTCCAGTGAATTTTGGGTCAGACCCTCACAGTAACATTGATTCTGATGGTTGCAGAGGTTGAGATTTTATGACTGTGATCTACCTAAAATACGCCTGGCTTTCATTTTAGATATTTCCTTCTTTTCCTTTTGCAGAAAGCTCAAGAACTCTTTCTTTTTTTTCCCTGGGAAAAATATTTATTTATCACTATGTAAAATGATGGAATCTATCATGGTTATTGTTAGATGAAGTCACAGAGACTTCACTAAGAACTAGTCTCAATGTTCTGTCAGTTCCTGTCATTTAATATCCTTGTGTCTGTTGATTCTTTTGATGTTTACTACATCTTTAAATCATAAAGCATGCAGCTTTTAATTCCTTTTCCAGAAAAAGATTATGACCAGAGACTATAACAGACTTCATTCAGGCTGGAGGCTTCATTCTGCATGCGATGCTGGATGTAATTGATGGCACTGATGCATTTCACACCTGGCTATCAAGTTGTCATTGAATGGGACTTAGGGTCTTCTGAGCCATTTGGGGGACATTTAAAAGTCTACGTTGAATCAGAAGAGACTATGGGAAAGACCACAAGCAGGTGGTCCTTCCTTCACAGGGAATGGAATCCCCTTCTGCAGTGCTAACGGGTAACTTCTGCTCTGTGGTAATAGCTGGGTACAGACACGTTTGTCTTCAAGGGGCTCTGTGAGGTGAAAATCCTCCTGCATATGTTCCTGCGCAGCTTGATCTAGGGGATTCTGCTGTGGCAGGGGGACTGCACTGGATGAACTTTCCAGGACCCTTCCAGTCCCTAATGTTCTGTGACATGAGCAGGACTCGATTGCAGCAAATGAAGCAACACCTCAACAAGCCCAACTTCTTCTCTAAGGAGCTGTCCCGTGCACTCAGGCTCTCAGGCTGTGTTCTGGCCCCAAACACATGGAGTTTTCACACAGATGAGCAGCAACCTGCACAGTCCTCAGAAAGCTGTAGGATTTTGAGGCTTTTAGAATCATGGAATTGCTGAGGTTGGAAAAGACCTTTCAGAACACAGAATCACAGAACATTAGAGACTGGAAGGGACCTCAGAAGATTGTCCAGTCCCATCTCCCTGCCACAGCAGGATCCCCTAGATCCAGTCACACAGGAACACATCCTGACAGGGTTTAAACATCTCTAGAGAAGGAGACTCCACAACCTCCTTGGGCAGCCCTTTCCAGTGCTCTGTCACCCTCACTGGGAAGAAGTTCTTTCTCAGATTGATGTGGAACCTCCTCTATTCCAGCTCACACCTGTTGCTCTCTATCCTATCATTAGATGTCACAGAGCAGAGCCTGGTTCCATCTTCCTGATACTTGTCTTTTCCATATTTATCAACATTAATGGGGTTACCCCTCAGTCTCCTCTTCTCCAAGCTCAAGAGCCCCAGCTCCCTCAGCCTTTCCTCATGAGGGAGATGCTCCACTCCCTTCAGCATCTTTGTGGCTCTGAGCTGGACTCTCCAGCAGTTCCATGTCTGTTCTTTCTCCTCCAGTGACCCTAGCAAGCACCACTTTAATATTTTAAGGTTTGCAATTGCAAACCTGGACTAATTAAGCAGTGAATTTTGAGGGGAGTACGACCGCGAGGACCGCATGTGTTCTTTAGTGTTACAGACTCAAAACTCGTGCGACACTAATGAGAGGTAGAAACACTCCGTATCTGGAAATTGTACTTTTCACACAACGTAGTCTGAGAAGTTTATCTGGGTGAAATTGCCATGTCCTTAACATTTTTGGTAACGAGTATGGGGTGATTTTATACCCAGTACTTAATCCCCGAGGTTACTTTCAGATGGAGGAGAAACAGCGAATTAATGTTGTGGAGCTCAAGGAGTGATGGATGGTGCTGTTATAAATCCAAATCACCCAGCCTTTGATTTATTCAGGAATTTCCAAGGCTGTGGCAACACATATTTCTAATTTCCACTGAGGACGAATTTGGTGAAAGGAAAGAGAAGTTATTTGCTAAAATAGAAGCTGGAATCAGGTACTGGATGCCAATGTTAACACTCTTAAAGAAGAGTTGTTTCCTGAATTAGACTACGGTGCAAGCAGGGCTTTCGGCAGTGAATTGCCAGAGCTGCTGACAGACGCCTCCCTTCCAGGAGAGCTGGTGTGTTTGATTAAAAGACGGTGATGAGGGTTTTCACTGCCAGTCCTGCCCTCCCTGCAGCCTCCCCAGTGCTGGGCAGGAGCCTCCTGGCAGAGCAGACAGAAGCTTCACCAGGCACGCAAAGAGGCTGAGGGTTTCCCCTATCCCTATTTAGGGAAGAGAAATTATGAAGTGCAGCTGCACCAATACCAAAAACGACAGTCACTTGGACAAGAGGGTGGGGGAAGGTGTTCAATTAGCTCTGAGGAAAGAAAAAAAGCAAACACTTCAACCAAGGGGAGAAAAAAGGCAGCGGGGGTATAGACACAGCTGAATATCAACCATTATTCCCAGCTCCAAATACAATAATCTGGGTGTGAATAGCACTTTTCATCCAAGGAGCTGAAGTGGCTGGCAGAGCTTCACAAATCACCTCCCTCACTGATAGATGTGAGGTTTGGGGAAGACTGAGATACCAAGAAATCAGTTGGTTCAAGATGACAGAGCAGAACAAAAGCTGGGAGGGTCTCTGCTGAATGTTAATGTTTATAAATATGTAAAGAGTGGGTGTCAGGAGGATGGATCCAGGCTCTGCTCTGTGACATCTAATGGTAGCATAAGGGACAGTGGGTGTGAGCTGGAACAGAGGAGGTTCCACATCAGTCTGAGAAGGAACTTCTTCCCAGTGAGAGTAACAGAGCACTGGAAGGGGCTGTCCAGGGGAGTTGTGGAGTCTCCTTCTCTAGAGATACTTAAAACACATCTGGCCATGTCTCTGTGTGACTGGATTTAAGGGATCCTGCTGTGACACGAGGATTGGACTAGACGATCTTTCGAGGTCCCTTCCAGTCCCTAATGTTCTGTGACTGTGTAATGTTTGCTGCCTCTCGGAGGAAAGTTTTCAGGGAAAAGGCATTCTTTCCTATACTTTCTCAGCAAAATAACCCAGCTTTCTCACATGTCAGGCTGTAATAACCCCATATTTCTCACATGAAATATGGGATGACCCTTTTGCTGGCCAGCAGATGAGGGCTGGTTTTCTACGGGAGACTTAGTCTGTGCGTTTTAGTCATTTACAGCTTTGTAAAGTGAGGATGAAATGAGCACCAGGAGCTATGACTGCAGCATTTTCACTTATTACCCAGTGAGGTGGAAGGCAAGGTCAAGTTCTGTTGGAATTGCAGTTGGGTTTGGAGAAATTGTTTTATTTTTTATTGCTGCTGTGAGGTACAGGAACGAGGCCAACCTAAGCACAGAGGAATTTCAACCCTGTATCTGCCCTAAAATCCCTAAATTTTCCTTAAACTCTCACTCGTAAAATCCACACTGTGGTGAACTTTCTAGACTGCTGTAGGGTTCTATCATGCTTCTCTCAAGCCTGGTGATTGAGCTCTTGGTGTAAAGTGAAGACAACAGACAGGACTGGGCTCAACCTGCCCTGGTTTCAGGAGGAAGATTAGAAGAAAGCTGGGAAGGGAGCAGTCTGTTGCCCCCACTATTTGAACTGCAGGGGTCATGGCTGTCTTCTGGTCCAAAGCTTCATGCTGGCAGCTTGATGCTGCTTTGAAAAAATTCTGAACAGGTGAGGAATCATAGAATCATCATGGCTGGAAAGGACCTCCAGAATCATCAAGTCCAGACCTCATCCCAACACCTCCCAAACCCCTAGACCGTGTCCTCAAGTGCTCTAGCTACTTAGTTTTTAAATACTTCTAGGGATGGTGACTCTATCACCTCCCTGGGCAGACTGTTCCAGTGACAGTGCACTGGTTTAAGTTCCTGTCTCAGCTGTAATTTCTGGTAGCATCGATGATCAAGCATTAATTACCACAAGATACATGCCCTTTATTTAATTACCATGTGGTTATAGACCCTTTCTTCACTGAAAGGGTCATCAGGCCTTGGAACAGACTGCCCGGGGAGGGGGTTGAATTGTCATCCCTGGATGTATTGCAAAGTAATGCAGATCTGGAACTTCGAGACAGGGTTTAGCTTGGGATTGCTATGGTTGGACACAATGGCCTTGAAGAGCTTTCCCAACCTAAATGATCCTATTATTCCACAGATCACAGACTGACAGAATCATTCTGGTTGGAAAGAACCTTGGAATCATCAAGTCCAGCTAATCAGCCCTACTTGACAAAGTTAATCCTTAAACCAGATCCTTCAATATCAACTCTAAATGATCTTTAAACACTTTCAGGGGTGGTGACTCAACCCCCTCCCCAGGCAGCCCATTCCAGTGTCTGACTGCTCTTTCTGTGAAACAAATCTTCCTATCACCAGCCTAACCCTCCCCTGGAGTAGTTTGAAGCCCTTCTCTCTTGTTCTATTACTAAGGATCTGTGAGAAGAGACCATCACCATCCTCTCTACCATGTTCTTTCAGGTAGTTGTAGAGAGTGATGAGGTCTCCACTCAGCCTCCTCTTCTTCAAACTAAAGAGCCCCAGCTCTTTCAATTGCTCCCCATAAGACTGGTTCTCCAGTCCCTTCACCAGCTTCACTGCCCTCTTCTGCACTGGCTCCAGCACCTTGAGATCTCCCTTGTATCGAGGTGCAAGATGTGTGTGTGTCTGCACAAATATATTTATATGAAAATACACGTGTACACAGACAAGGACTTTCTACAGTCTTCCAAGGCCAAGCTTAGTGTCTATTTACACCACGAATTAAGGAACAATAGCTCTGTGTTTCACAAGAACGGTGCCTTCATAAAAGTTGTGTGTTAAATGAAATTTAGCTTGTTAATTTTATTTCCATTTCCAGTGCAGAGGAGGGTGGTGGCCAGCAGTGTTGGAAAAATCCAAATAGGTTGGGAAAAATACACATTTCCAAGCCTTGAGAATCTGTTTACAGACTGTGGGGAGTATAAAATAACATGCATTTATTGGAAAGGTCTTGATGGGGTCTTTCTGAAAGCCTATGCCTGAAAGTAGTCTCTGCATTTAGGAACCAGAGCACTTTGTGATTTGCTTCTTTGGGACGGGCCCTATCATACCTCCCAACAGCTTTTGCAGAGCATGTTAACTGCTACGATTGCTAGACTGGGAACTTAGTCCAGCTAACATCAGGTTTACGACCTAGAGTAGAGGTAAATGGCCAAACCCGATCAACACCCCATTAATCTGGGGATGATCAAGTAACATTGCATTTGGCAAAGCCACAAATAACCATGTAATAGCTTTGTAATTCCATGGTAATTTCTTACACATGGTTATTGATGCCCTGTAAAATAATGTGTTACCAATAATCCCATATTACCTCTCTGCTCTTAAATAGAAGGTCACTGACAGACCATGACTGTTTAATGTACTTGCAGTCTCAAACAGAAATCTTATACAATGGTTATAAAAATGAACCTTAGTGGGTGACCCTCTTTGCTCTTCTTTAATTCCTTTTCCTCAGAACATATCACACACACATCAGTGGGACTCCAGGTAGTTGGTGGGGTATTAGACTTCATTCACAGAATCACAGAACATTAAGCATTGGAAGGGACCTTGAAACACAGTCCAGTACCTCCACCACAGCAGGATCCCCTAGATCCAGTCACACAGGAACACGTCCAGGTGGGTTTTAAATGCCTTTAGAGAGGGAGACTCCACAGCCTCCTTGGGCAGCCCCTTCCAGTGCTCTGTCACCCTCACCGGGAAGAAGTTCCTTCTCACATTCATATGGAACCTCCTCTGTTCCAGCAAACACCCATTGCCTCTTGTCCTATCATTGGATGCCAATGAGCAGAGCCTGGCTCCATCCTCCTGACCCTCACTCTTCACATATTTATCAGCATTAATGTGGCCAACCCTCAGCCTCATTTCTCCAAGCTCAAGAGACCCAGCTCCCTCAGCCTTTCCTCATCAGGGAGATGTTCCACTCCCTTCATCATCCTTGTGGCTCTGAGCTGGACTCTTTCCAGCAGTTCTGTGTCACTGTTCTGAGGGGCTCAGGTCACTGATGTTTTGTCATCAATAAATCCAACTAACCACTGAATTACTCATTACCTGAATAATTCCAATCCCTAATGTTCTGTGATTCTGTAAAATTACAGCACATGTGGAACTGAGTTTAGTCTGTGTTTTGGGGCTAACACTCCTGTCTTGGTAAAGCAGGCATTGGAAAACACCTACCTGGAGTCAAAATTCATTGTGGCAATTTATACATGGATATCTAAATTAATAATTTTATTATATTAACTGTGAAAGTTATGTTTTACATCTGTAATTCATCAGGGTTTCTTATGTTTTGTGAGCAAGGCAGCAGAACTGAATTGCCATTATTATCATTCCTAAGCAGAGGAGATGTGTAACTGGGGGGGGGGTTATGCTCTCCAAGAAGCTGCTGAGGACAAGACTGGGTCAGCCTTGTTTAGAAAAACAACCAATGAACAAAAATGCTGCAAGAGAAATCCAAAGAATAGTAACCTTCCTGAAATGAAAATGCTTAGTTCTTGGTGTGGACATCACAGCCCCACAGAGGAGAGTGCTTAAGGGTTCTCTGGACACAGGGACTGAGATTAGGGAGAGGAACTCCTGATGAGGAAATGCTGAGGGAGCTGGGTCTCTTGAGCTTGCAAAAAAGGAGACTGAGGAGTGGCCTCATTAATGTTGATAAATATGGAAAGGGTGGGTGTTAGGAGGATGGAGCCAGGCTCTGCTCATTGGCATCCAGTGATAGGACAAGGGGCAAAAGGTGTGAGCTGAAACAGAGGAGGTTCCATGTTAATCTGAGAAGGAACTTCTTCCCAGTGAGGGTAACTACAGGACTGGATGGGTCTGCCCATGGGGGTTGTGGAATGTCCTTCTCTGGAGATGTTTAAAACCTGTCAGGACATGTTCCTGTGTGACTGGATCTAGGGGATCCTGCTGTGACAGGGGGATTGGACTGGATAACCTTCCAAGGTCCCTTCCAATTCCTAATGTTCTGAGAGTCTGGGATTAGCCCCCCATCAGCTTCATATTCTCTTTGGCCAGGCTGGAATTAGCATTTTACTGGGCTTCCTTTCACCAACTGCAATTGTCAGGTAAACAGACTGAGGGGAGAATGGAGCCATCTGTGCCTAGAAACAGCAGAGAGTTCCCCTGGCCTATAAACCCCACATAGACTGGGCTGTGCTGGGTGCTAATGAATCAGAGCAATGTCTCTCTCTGGCTTGACATGACGTTCTTCAAAATACACTTCTGAATTTAATTAGTTTCCTGAAGGCTGTTTATGTATTCTGTATACAGCTGTGGAGCACAAGGCATCCTGTGGTTTCTGTGACCTCTCCTTGCTCCTTACCGTGTTTTCTCTGATGCTGCCTTGCAGCCACCCATGTTATCTCTGCCCTCTTCACATCCCTTAAAGGCGCAGTTAGGGATGCTAATTACATGTTTTACAAGGTTTTCTGCCTCAATAAGAACATCTGAAAAGTACTGTCCAGCATTGCTGACTCTGGTGTTCAGTAGGTTCATTAGTGACTTGGATGAGGGATTGGAGTGCTCTATCAGCAAGTTTGCTGATGACACAAAGCTGGAAAGAGTGGCCGACACCCCAACAGGATGTGCTGCAGTCCAGCAGGACTTGGACAGGCTGGAGAACTGGATGGGGAGAAATTGAATGAATTATAATAAGGGCAGAGTAGAGTTTAGCATCTGGGCAAGAACAGCTCCAGGTACCAGTATAGGTTGGGGACTGACCTGTTGGGAGCAGCGCAGGGGAATGGGATTTGGGGGTCCTGGCCTGGTGGCCAGCAGGATGGCCAGGAGCCAGCAATGGGCCCCTGTGGTATCCTGCGGTGAGTCACAAGTGGGGTGGTTAGTAGATGGATAGAGGTTCTCCTTCCTCTCTCCTCTGCCCTGGTGAGGGCACATTTGGAATGTTGTGTCCAGCTCTGGGCCACTCAGTTCCAGAGGGACATAGAACTGCTGGAGAGATTTCAGTGCAGAGCCCCAGAGATGATGAATGGAGTGGAGCATCTCCCTGATGAGGAAAGGCTGAGGGAGCTGGGTCTCTTTAGCCTGGGTTTAAATTCAAGCATATGTCTGTCTTTGTATAAAAGGGTTCTATGAAAACAATATTTTTGTGAAGTTAAATCATGACCTTTCAGTGCACAGAGATGCGATTTCTCCACCCTCTGGAAGTTGTTCCACCTTTTTTTGAGTCAAGAAGAGTATTTTCAATTTACAGGAGATTTACAGTGGATTAAGAGAGAATCTCTGTGGTTCAGGATAACCTGTCAGCTTTTGAATGTGCAAAGAAGATGCAACATTAAAAATCTCCTGTTCACAATAGTTGTCAGGCTTATAGAGTCATCTGGACGTATTAAGTCCATTTGCATATGCATGGTCAGTAGGATCACTTACTGGTTTGATTCCTGCTGGCAGCAGCACTCATGGTTTGTTGTCCAGCTTCCATCCCTCTTCCGTGACAATCCTTGGTCCTGTCACTCAATTCTAGCCTTCTCCCAGACAGAACAGTGGCTGCTCACATCTCACAGGATGCAGAAAGCAGCTTCTGCTTGGGGATTAACTGAAAGTTGTAAAATATGCACTTGAAAAGAAGTGTTTAATGAGGAAATACCTGCAAATGTGATGTCTGTGTCCATAAGCCACATCACACTCTGAGGTTATACCTGCGTGTAAGGATGTAGAACAGGTTCTTAGCTGCTCAGGTTCTGAAATCAGCTTCCAAGCAGTGAAGTGCTAATTTAAAGCCTTTTGAGGTGCTACAATTCACTGCAATATGCAGAGGCGAGTGCAGCCCCCCTTTGGAAGGGAGAGCATTCCAGCACCAACAACGCCGGCATTGTTCTCCTGCCCGGAGAGGCTGGAAGCAGCGGTGACCCCAAAGCAGTCCCTTTGGAAAAGGAAAACTGCTTTGCAATAATAATTATTCCTCGAGTTCAAAAGACCAAACCTTCCCCCAAAAGAAATGAAATGATTACAAATTCACACAACAGCTGGTTGAGGCTGAATGAAGATGTCAATTAGGCAGCTAAGGAAGAAAGAAGTGGTGCCTTGAAATGCTTCAAAGGAGTGGCTACGTATAAATCTGTTTGGGTTCTGTAAGAACAGATTTCCAGTGCTATGATGGGCCCAATTAATGTTTTGTGTTTCTATGCCATTCCTTCCTTAAATGCTTTCAGTTACTCGAGTAACCACAGACTGCTCTGGGTGAATAAACCCTCCCGTTACCTTTTCAAAGTGTCTGAAAGCCTCATCAAAAACATCACTTGATCCTCTCTATCTTTCTCAGCCCAAAGAGCTGTTGTTCACAGACTGCTCCCTGTGTTGTGCTTGCTCTAAGAACCACAAGAAGCAGCTCATCCCCTCTCTTCCCTGAGGACACTGGACAGCTGATTTATTCAGCTGTATAACAGACCTTTCCTCATGGAGTTAATGGGATGGTCCATGCTCTGCGTAACGGGTATAAAACTTGACTGGAAAACTCGGAATACACTGCGATAAAGGAGAGCTTTCTGACTGAGAGAGAAAGATCAAGTGAAAGACTGTTTGTGATCCCATGATCAGTGAGTACCTGGCACATGTGAAGAGAGTGTTTATCCAGTAAGAACTGAAATAGGTCTTGTGCTTCTCAGCACTGCTCACACCTCTGAGCGTGGCGGTTCCCATGCAGAATGCGATGGATCATCGATGCTCATGCACTCGGGGTAAAGCTCTGCGTGAGAAAAGGGAAAAGCAACTCCTGAGGCTGTTTAGACAGAATGTTCCAGGTGTTATCACTCTGTCCTGTATCTGAGAGGGCTTTGTCACACAGCAGTCTCCCCCTAAGACCATGGCAGTCACTCAAGGGTGAGCAATTCTGTCTTAGGAAATTTCACCTAAACTTTGTGGTTGGAAAAGACCTTTGAGATCATCAGGTCCAACCAACAACTGCACTCTACCAAGTTCAGCACTAGAGCAGATCTCTAAGCACTACATCTAAATGACCTTTAAGCACCTTGAGGGATGGTGACTGTCCTCCCTGGGCAGCCTGTTCCAGTGTTTGAAAACTCTTTTTGTGATAAAATGTTTCCTAAAGCCCAATCTAACCCTCCCCTGGTGCAGCCTGAGGCCCTTCCTTCTTCTTCTATTTCCCTCTTCTTCTATCACTGACGACCTGTGACAAGAGACCAGCACCTACCTCTCTACAAAGTCCTTTCAGGTAGTTGTAGCGGGCAACAAGGTCTCCCCTCAGCCTTCTCTTCTTCAAACTAAAACTGCCAAGTGTTAAGCTCAGGCAAACCTGACATCCAAACAGCAACAGGTTTCAGTGCTACTACAAGGATGATTTTTGGGCAAGAGCACTGGCTTCATGCTCACATCTTCCAGCTCTGATAAAAACAAGGCTGGCCCAGCAGTTGTAGGGCAGACCGTTGGACTTTGTGATCTTGAAGGTCTTTTCCAACCCTATGAAGATGATCCTATGATTGAATAAATAACTGTAGGAATAACTATAGGGTTCTCTGCTGTCCTGATTAATGAAATAGGAAACCAACCTCCAAATCACACTCTGTTTCAAATGCGCTATGAGCACTGCATGCTCTTCTCTGCTGGTACCTCTCTTCAGCCCTTAGAGCTTTATCCACTGTTGTCTGTCGAGTGGTGACATTGACAGCACCTTTCTTGGATGATGTTCCTCTGCTCCTTGCCAGGAGCTCCTTTTACTCATGCTGTTGTTGGTCTTGTGGAGTACCTCTCACTAAGAGAAACTACAGACAAAAGAAACTGGGAAGGACGTCGAAACTTCCTACCCCAAAAAAGGTACGTTGGTAAAATAGGGGCTTCCTTCTCATTTTTCAGCTCCTCCTTTTGCACATCTCTGGATGTTAAACAGCACCTTTAGAAGGATGCTAGATATCCAAAGTACTGTGTGCCGCTCAAGGCTTCGCCAGCACAGCGTGACTTGGCTTGGCACTTCCTAAAACACCTCTGAAATATTAATCTGCACTGGTACTTGTGTGTGGATGGTCTTCAACTACAAAATCAGGGTGAATAAATTGCCTGGGAAATGAAGAGAACAGATTTTCCTTCTGTATTTGTTATCTGCTGAGGATATTATCAGAGTGCCTAAACTAGAATATCTGATGCCATCCCTGGAGGTGTTGAAGGACAGCCTGGTTGTGGCTCTTAGTGCTCAGGTCTGGCCTATGTGGCGACGTTAGGTCCTGGACTGGGCTGGATGAGCTCAGAGGGCTTTTCCATCCTCAATCATTCTGGGTTTCTGCAACTCCACTGAGTGCTGTTGTCTGAAGAGAATGAATGCTTTGACTCAGAGTAGATGGGGGTGATGCAATGGTGATCCCGGACTGGGTTCATGCTGCTGTTTGTGTATACACGAGAGCATTCTGCTTTCTGTGTGCATGGCACATTCCTGACTCCCCATGTTTCTCTAGCTGCCAAATCCCCCGCTGTGACTCCAGCAGTGTTTTGCATTAGCTGTACTGAACAGTAAATATTATAAAGAAAATAACCATCCATAAGTATTCTGTTAATGCCCTTAAACCACTAGCCCACCCCCCAAAATTACTTTCGACCAGTTCTATATGGTCCCAGATGTCAGGGCTGTTTACAAAAGAAATCAGTCACAGAATCATAGAATAGTCATGGTTGGAAAGGACCTCCTAGATCACCCAGTCCAACCAGACCCACAAAAACAAAACCTAAATCCCTGAATACCTAAATACCTGACTGATTGACAAACACAAGCTAACCCCCTCCCTGCCTGCCCCCATAGCAGGGCACGAAGCACCATGGCCACACATTTGTCAAACACCTCCAGGGATGGTGACTCAACCACCTCCCTGGGAAGGCTGTTCCAGTGCCCAACCACTCTTTCTGTAAAGAATTTCTTCCTAATATCAAATCCAAACCTCCTCTGCCTCAGCTTCAGACCATTTCCCCTGGTTTTGTCATTAGTTGCTAAAGAGAAGAGGCCAACACCCACCTCTCTAGAACCTCTTTTCAGGTAGTTGTAGAGGGCAATGAGGTCCCTCTCAGCCTCATCTTCTCCAAACTAAACCTGCCCAGCTCCCTCAGCTTCTCCTTGTACAACTTGTTCTCTAAACCCCTCAGGAGCTGGGTAGCTCTCCTTTGGACATGTTCCAGCATCTCGATGTCTTTCCTGTAATGAGGTGCCCAGAGCTGAACCCAGTACTCAAGGTGAGACCTCACAAGGGCATGATACCTTCCCTTCTCCTCCTGACCACACTATTCTTGATCCAGGCCAGGATCCTGTTGACCATCTTGGCCACCTGGGCACATTGCTGACTCGTATCAAGCTGGCTGTCTACCAGCACCCCCAAGTTCTTTTCCACTGGCAAGCTTTTGAGCCACTCATCCCCCAGCCTGTCGTGCTGCCTGGGTTTGTTGCAAGTGAAATGCAGGACCCAGCACTTGGCTGTGCTGTACCTCAAGCTGTCTTTTGTGGCTGTAACCCTGACTTTTAGTCCCAAAGGCTGTGATAGCCTTTTTATCTCCTTGTACCCTATCTGCAAGACTATAAATGTTAACGTCTATCCTTTGTTAATTGTTTAGAGCTTCGACTATTGAAACCTCCAGAAAACAATACCAGAGAGGGGAAAAAAACTGCTTCCTGTTGAATAAAATAAGGACAACAGAAATCTGTTGACATAATCACAGCTGAAAGAATACACTGCAGAAAAGGAAGTTCAGCAGAATGAATGGGCACCAATGCTTGGCAGCATCCCAGGCTTTAAAATTAAATTCTAACTTAATTTTCTTTGGGAAGAATGGAGAGATAAAATTGAAGTTATTCTTCCTGCAGTTAGGAACGCTGCTCTCCTTACATGCTCTTAAAAATAATCCCATTTGAAGAAGGAACATTTCTTGTAACACTGGGGTCTTTTTAATATAAGGAGATGGCTTGTACAGCCTCAGTGTTTTGGGTTGTTTCTATTCTTATTTATTTAAGGGATGTCAGATAAATTATAGTCTATGAATCACTGTCCAGAGCTTGAAATAAGAACTACCTCAGGTGCAAAGAAAGCTGAAGAAATACTAAAAAAGATAAATGCTGTGTTAAAAAAGACATGAAATTAATGAAATTGAAGGGTTTTTCAAGAGGGTTTGTATGGACAGGACAAGGAACAATGGGTTCAAACTGGGAAAGGATAGGTTTAGGCTGGGTATTAGAAAAAGCTCTTCAATGTGAGGGTGGTTGATGGCTGCCCAGGGAGGTGGTGGAGGTCCCATCCCTGGAGTCATTTAAGGTCAGGCTTGATGAGGCTCTGAGCAATCTGACATAGTTGTCCCTGTTTGGGAGGTTGGACTAGATGACCTCGAGAGGTCCCTTCCAGCCTAGAACATTCTATGGTTTCTTCAGAAATCCTAATTCGACTAAGGTGGCCTAGAAAAAGTGAAAAGATTGTGGTGCTGAACACCTCACCTCATTGCAACCAGCCAACATGAAACTGAATAAATTCGATAGAGAAAGTCATGGGGATTGTTTGTGGTTGTAAAATTAATCTACACATGCATGAGGATTAAAGGTTCTTAGGTTCTGAAGGGTGGACTACTGTTGCTCACAGAACATGAGGGGTTTTTTTCCTGTGTTCTTTAAATCAGCTCTTAGCAGAGATCAGGAAGTATTCTGTGGATATACAAAATGAGCCTGGAAAAACTCTTTTGGATTAGGAAGATTGATCTGGTAATGACAGAGCTTGCTGAAGATCAGAGAAGTGGGTTTAGTAATGAAGAAGAGCTTGGGGACTGGAGAAGGAATACAGATCAGGAAAGGTTTGCTGACAGGAGGAGCAAAGAATGAGAAGGACCTGCAGGATGGGGAGAGATTTCCCTCTGTGGAGCTGCTTTCAATGTGCTCATTAAACATCCAGTGAAACGCCTCCCCGAGCAGGCACAGCACTTCCATTTTGCCCAGTATTCCCATTATATGGACTCCTCCTTACCAGTTAGTTGCATAGAGAAAGCTCACGGCTCAAGAAGGGTCTGTAGTTCCCATGCTTGGAACGGAAAGTCAGGTTAAAAGAGGCCACTTGCCAAGAAAAAGAAAGCAAGGTGTTCTTACTCACCTCTTAGGCACCAAGCTGAAGGTTTAATTCATCTCTTGGACCTTCTCACAACAGGCAGAGACTGTAACAGAGTTTGCTCTCTGCGTTTCTAAAACACTTCTTCTGGAATGCAGTTTTTGTCTCATAACCAAACAAAACAACCTACAGCTCTTCCCAGTTGACTGTGAACATGTGGAAGCCAGATCTTCCACTGTGCAGAAAGATTTGTTTATTTGTTGGGCTGCATTTGAGAAAAACAAATCTTAGTGAATCCAGAGGGAAGCAGAGCGTCGACGCATCCTCATTCTCCTCAGCTGGGACTTTGGTCCTGTCTTCTGCAGCGACATTTCTTTGCTGCTGGCTTGAAGCAGCAAGGAATGAAACTGAACATCGGTTTGAGTGAGAAATGGCTCTCAGTTCAGCTGGGAATTTGCAGTCCTCAGTTTAACACCCTCTTTCAAGACACACTACGTTTAGGAGAGCTACTTACCTCATATTTAAGTACTGCCCAACCCGCACGTCACTGCTTCAACAAATCAAGCCACTTAAGTGCTCTGTTTGCAGGCTGAGGATGACAGATGCCACAAAAGAATATATAAATAATTAACATCAGTAGCTCGCTCTCTACTGGCTCTTTTATGTGAGCTCTGTGTTGGACACGTGTGTCGTTTGCTTGTAATGAGACTTGGTGCTGCCTCCTGCAAGCGCAGAGCCAAGTGACTGTCGGCAAAGCATGAGGTGGCAATGCTCTGCTCTCATGCAATCATAGAATGCATTGGGTTGGAAGGAACCTCCAAAGGTCACCTAGTCCAACCCCCCTGCAGTGAGCAGGGACAGCCCCTCAACCAGGTCAGGATGCCTAATTTGAAACCCTAATAGTCCCTCTAATTAGTCTGTTGTCCCTTCACTACAGGCCTACGCAAACAGTCCCTCTCCAGCCTTCTTGTAGCCCCCTTCAGGTATCAGAAGGCTGTTATTAAGTCCCCTTGGAGCCTTCTCTTCTCCAGGCTGAGCAACCTGGCTTGTTTAATCAGTCTTTCCAGTTCTTTCTCAGGACTGAACACCAGTACAGCACTGAGACTTTGCATTCCAGTATCGGCTGATAATGGTGTCACGTTTGAGAAGTAGATGTTGAGGTTGTGTTTAAAAAGACTAGAGCAGAGCCTGCCTAAAAAATTAAGCTTCTGAAACACATTACAAGTATTTGTGGTTTGCAAAGTAGCAAGAGAAAGACAGAACTGCCATTTAAGAAAACATTTATAATGCAACTGGATGGCTCTGTGACAGATGAGACATTTTCATTCTGGAAGAAAACTTCACTAGCTGGCCAGAATTGAGTAAAGATGGGGAAATCTGTTCCACATCCTCAAGAATTATGCTTTGTGTGAAGTTCAAGTGTTAATTCAGACGGTGAGACCTCACCTGGAGTGTTGTGTCCAGTTCTGGAGCCCCCAGCACAAGAAGGATGCAGACAGACTGGAGCACGTATGATAAAATGATCAGGGGAATGGAGCATCTCTCATATGAGATCAGGCTGAGAGGGTTGGGGCTGTTCAGCCTGGAGAAAAGAAGGCTCCAGGGGGACCTTCTTTTGACCTCCCAGTACCTGAGGGCTGCCTACAAGAAGGCAGGGCAAGGTCTTTTCAAGAGAGTTTGTATGGACAGGACAAGGAGCAGTGGGTTCAACCTGGGAAAGGATAGGTTTAGGCTGGATATTAGAAGGAAATTCTTCGATGTGAAGGTGGTTGATGGCTGGAATGGGCTGCCCAGGGCGGTGATGGGGTCCCCATCCCTGGAGTACTTTAAGGTCAGACTTGTTGATGCTCGGAGTAGCCCGACCTAGGTAAAGATGTCCCCAGGTAGGGAGGTTGGACTAGATGACCTCTAGAGGTCCCTTCCAGCCTAGAACATTCTGTGATTCTAAGTGATTTGAGGTGGCCTTGATTTATGCAAATAGCACGTCACAAATGACAAAGGAATTTTAAAAACCATGAGGTTCACAGTTAAAATTATATGAATCCTTGGAAAATTCCTCATGTGCTTTCTGCTTTGTAAAAAAGAAGTTGACTTAGCACAAGGTTCTAATGATTTGGATCGCTTGGCTCAAGCACTGAAGTTGGTTTGACTTTGTGATTTTCCCTCTGATGCAGTTAGCAGACCTGAGCCTTTCACAGCTTTGAGCACAACATCAGAATAATGAATGCAGCTAAATTACCTTGTGCTATTAGCCAGCCAGACCTGCCTTTTGCCATCATGCTCAGAGGGGCAGCAGGGCATGTGTGTGCAAACACCAGCAGTGCCAGAGTGTGCAGCGCTGATTAAATCCTACACTCTCTAATTCTGATGGAGTGGAGCTGTGATTACCTGCTCCTGGAGAAGGCAAAGCCAGAAACATCGTTCCAGTGTGAGGGAATATGAACCTTCTGCTTGATGTTCTGGCTTGTGATGTAAAAAGACAGTCACAAATAAGTTTGAGTCGGTTTTCATGGTTCATTTCCATGTTAAACATCACACTGAGTAGACCGGTGAGCGCTTGCATTCATGAGAGTATTTCAGTTCAAAGCTGTGAGATCCACACTGAGGATGTTCTCTCCACTTAACCCACAAAACCCCCTTTCCCCCTTTTTTTTAAAGCTCTGTTCCACTTCTTTACATGCTCATCTTCCACCAAAAGTTGGTTAGATTTGAGTACAATTCTCAAATCAGAGATATGTTTGGTGTCTGGAAAAGAACCAAGGACAAAATTAACAGGCAGCGGGTCTTCGTGCTGCAGGGATGGGGTACAACACTCATCTCTCAGTGTGAACATCTTTGTGCTCTGGCTCTGTGGTGTACAACAGGAATATTTTCAGCAGTATCAAAGTTGCTTTTCACTAACATGTCTTATAAAGATCTGCAGCTGTAACAAAAAGAGTCCAGTGCAGAGCCACAAGGATGATGAAGGGAGTAGAACATCCCTCTGATGAGGAAAGGCTGAGGCGTCTGGGTCTCTTGAGCTGGGAATAATAGAGACTGAGGGGTGACCCCATCAGTGTTAAACAGGGAAAGGCTGGATGTCAGGAGGATGGAGCCAGGCTCTGCTCAGTGGCACCCAGTGATAGGACAAGGGACAATGGGTGTCAGCTGAAACATAGGTGGTTTCACATAAATATCAGAAGGAACTTCTTCCCAGTGAGGGTGACAGAGCACTGGAAGGGGCTGCCCAGGGGGGTTGTGGAGTCTCCTTTGGAGATGTTTAAACCTGCCTGGAGATGTTCCTGTGCAACTTGATCTAGGGGACCCTGCTGTGTGAGGGGAATTGAACTGGATGATCTTTCAAGGTCCCTTCCAATCCCTCATGTTCTGTGACTCTGTGAAAAAGTTGCTTTCAGACCAAATATTTCAGCTTGTACCCCACTGAATCTGTGAAACACCACAGCACAGTGCATTCCCTCCAGTCCACACAGCAGAACAATAAATCAGTTAAAACCTAATACACTCCATGCAAAGACTGAATGTCCTGTACTTGTTTTCTCAGGCGTGGACATCAGCCTTAAGTCTTACACTGAAAACAGAGTAAAGCTTACAAAAGTCTTCAGATATCTACTTCTATAGATATTATTGAGCTTTCCAGACTTGGGTCAACTCAGTGTGGAAGACACTGATAGTTGTGCTTTATCTTTTCACTGTAAGTCCTATTTGTAGGTTTTATTTAATCTGGCTTCTTCTTTTATTTAAACCTGGGTTTTTTTGTTTGTTTGCCCTCTGAAAAGCGTGGGAGGACTTAATGGTTTGTTTCTGATAGCACGGATAGGATGTTCCACTTAGACATCATTCTATATCCAATATCCAACTCTATTTCCTACTTGTCAGAGAAGACACACAGGCAAGGATCTCTGCTCTGTCTCACTGACCAGCTTGAACTTGTAAAGTTCTGACCGTCCTGTGATCCATAAAATGCTGCAGTCACCAGTCTTTCCAGTCCAAAACTGTTTAAAGCCAATGTACTCCTGTGCTTGTGCCAGCTCAGTGCGAGTGGTGAATTCCCTAAGAAGAAATACCAGCTAATCCCACTGATTTCACAGAATCACAGACTGTTATGGCTTGGAAGGGACCTTGAACAATCATCTAAGTCCAGTCCCCCCGGCCAGAGCATGACTGTTCCTCTCACACGCCAAGTCGTGCCCTTAGTGTACCCAGACAGGATGAGATATTTGTGTTCCAGGTGTTTGCACGTGTTCCCATAGTCCTGGAAGAGATGCTCTGCCCACTGCAGAAAGCTGCATTTGATCCCACCTTATCGCAGTCTGCTCTTCCGACAGTCCCTACGCTTCCTGTACGTAGCAGGAAGGGTACATTTTCACAGGTGTTTTCAAAGGAAATGGCCCTCTGAGACCACATAGGACTAATTGGAAGGGATCTGGCCCTGCTAATTACTTGCTTGGCTGTTTGGGTTCCAGCTGTCTATTAGCGATGTTCAACAGCATCATCAGGGGGTTAGTTTTCCAGCTCTGATTCCTTTGGAATTCGTGTCTAAACATCAGGCTGTTTTCCTTGCCTGCAGATCTGCAGGGCTTTCCTTGAAGCATGGGAACCACAACTAATCAGCAGGTGAGAGGAAAAGGCCCTTCCATTGGCTTCATCAGGAACACTGCTCTTAATTAAACTCTGCTCAAGGTCTATGGCTCCAGTGCAGTTAAGCTGGATTGAGCTGCTCAGCAGTTTAGGGGAACCTCATTATTTCAATTTTCAAGTGAAATCTCTTTCAGAGCAGAGGCAACTCAGCAGGACCTTCCATTGAAGTATTTGGTCTGCTTAATAACGGGTGGCTACTTGTTAATTATCAGGGTGGGCAAGCAGGGCTCGTTATCAGGATGAGTAGTCACGTCATCCCAGTGTTATTCACATCAGTTCTTTTAAAAAGCCAGATGAGACAGGAGCAATAACAGAAAACTTCACGCAAGCTCTGAACTTCCAAGTGCAATATTTGGGTTTTCACTTCAGAGCGAGAAAAACTTTTGATATTTAAAGCAAAATAATAATAATCATAAAAATTCAATGCTCTATTTCCTTCCCAGCCATATAAGGATGTTATGACTCCTACCAGCTATACAAACAATAAAAATAAAGTAGCAGTGGTCTTACATTTGGAGTCAATCTAGAAAACCATAAAAACATAGCTCTGGTTACTTGTGAAGGCAAACACAAGAGGAAGACCAGCCAATTTGAAAACACAATCAGATTTGGAAGAGTAAGAGGGGAAAAAGTGAACATGACTGGAGCAAACGCCTGGTGTTTCTTGAGAGTCTTGTGATGGTTTTGCAGCCAAATTGAAAGGAATATTGGGATGATTTTCTACCACTGATGGAACTGGGGCACCCCTTAGGTACTAGTTAGACCTGGCTGTTTCTTCTCATGCTCTCACGACTGTGTTATCCACTGACCACTCCTTGCACAGAGTCAGAAGCAGGACTACTTTTTAGCTAAAAGTGTAGAATCATACTCTGCCCTGCAGAGACCACCTCTGGAATATTGTGTCCAGGTCTGGACCCCTCAGTTTCAGAAGGACACAGAACTGCTGGAAAGAGTCCAGCCCAGAGTCACAAAGATGATGAAGGGAGTGGAACGTCTCCTTGATGAGGAAACGCTGAGGGAGCTGGGAACAAAGGAGACTGAGGGGGGCCCCCATTAATGCTGATAAATATGAAAAGGGTGGGTGTCAGGAGGATGGAGCCAGGCTCTGCTGGGGGGAACCAATGATAGGACAAGGGGCAATGGGTGTGAGCTGGAACAGAGGAGGTTCCACATCAGTCTGAGAAGGAACTTCTTCCCAGTGAGGGTGACAGAGCACTGGAAGGGGCTGCCCATGGGGGTTGTGGAGTCTCCTTTGGAGATGTTTAAAACCCATCTGGAGATGTTCCTGTGCGACTTGATCTAGAGGATCCTGCTGTGGCAGCGGGATTGGACTGGATGATCTTGCAAGGTCTCTCCCAATCCCTAATGTTCTGTGATTCGGTGATGATCAAGTCTAGCCAGTCGCCCTACTAGTTCGCCACTAGACTAGAATGGTCCCAAGACTCCCATTTTTCTAGTTGCATGTTCCTCCACTCCACTGGAATGAGCAGAGATGCTCAGTGCAGTAAGGTGGTGATTAATCAACGATAAATCTCATCCTCTCCACTTATTCTCTCACTTGAGCAGATCAGGTCTATCCCTTCCCATCCTTTTTAAAGGATGCATTTCCCGAGCCTGCTAACTTTTCACAGACAGGTAACTCCACATCTTTGCTGCTACCAACTCCAGTATCACAAGTGAGACACCACTTTGTAAGTGCTCCAGCCTGTTGGGTTGTTGGGTTGGTTTTTTTACACAGGAATGAAGTGAAGTATAAACATTTCCTGCAAAAGTACATAGAACAGAGGTTTGTTTGCCAAGTGGTTTTATTTTCCTCCTTTTGGCTGTGATGCTCAAAAAATGTTTAAACAGTAACGTAAAAATAAATGAATAAATTTTCTTCATTGCTGTTTTCTTTCCTTGCAAGAATATGTGCCTCAGGGACACTGGGGTATAGACCAGATTATAGGGAAAGTTTAGTGGGAGCCCCTTGTTAAATATTGGCAGGACATCACTGCTCTGGAGAAAAAGGCAAGTTGGTGCCCACGGAGTTTTTTCCCTGATAACTGATTGCAAGACGCCTTCAAGGCTGCAGTTTATCTTGGAGAAATGCAATAATTAGATCTGTGTAAGCTTGGGCTTTCTCTGTTCAGTAAAGAGGCAGATATGATTTCATTACTGAGGTCATTAGTGAACCTGGAAATCTCTTCAGGCTGGCTGGGTGAACTTGGCTTCCAAGAAGGAGAATAAATCTATTTCTAACAGAGTCAGAGAAGAACTGAAGCCCTACTGTTTATTTGAATACACCTAGTGGGGGGAAGAAAAGGAACTTCCTTGGCACTGCTGTGTCATCCTGTAGGTGAGCAAGAAGCCTCCCACAGCACCCTGCTGCCCACAGGATGACACTTGGCCTCTGCCTTCCTCAACCTGAACTCTGCTTGCAGAATCTTGTGAGTTCAGTGATGTTAACACATAGTTCTTAGCTCCGGGGCACCATCAACACCTACCCTGACTAGCTGTTCCTAAAGTACAAACAAGTGCTTACCCATCATTTTCCAACTAACCTTTAGTGAAGAAAAAACCCCAACTTCTTCCCCCGGGGAGCATGGGATAAAATCACAATGCTTTGGGGGGGGTTTCAAGGACACAAGTCCATGTAAAAAGGTTATCATCTATCAGCATCTCCAAGTGTCAGCTCCTGTTTCACTGGAACAAGGTGTTACATCAGACTTAAATCAGCTCACTGGCCATCCCAGAGGAAAGTCAATCGCTGTGTATGTAACCTATCAAACTACAACTTGTTTGAGTGGTATTACACAGGGGTGACAACTAACACCTTCCCCAGCCACACAGCAGCTACACACCACAGCCAGCCAGTTATCTTTTTGCATTACACTGCCATCAGGCAACAAAGAGGGGGTTGTTGTCTTAGAAATCACCTAATTTCTTTGGCTGGAAGAGACCTCATCATCTCCAAACATTAACCCAGCACTGCTTAGCAAGAAAGAAGAGAAAGCAGGAGAGTACTTAATAAGAGAATTAATTAATGTTAGGGCTCATTAGGGTTAATTAACCTCAGGGTTAATTAATTCTCTACTTACAGGAACACCTGTCTATCAGGACAATTTAGTCCAGCTGAGGTGGTTGAGTCATCATCCCTTGATGTGTTTAAAAGCCCTGTAGATGAGGTGCTTTCAGGTCTGTTTGAGGGGTGATGAAAGCAAAGAGTAGGGTTAAAGGTTGGACTTGATGATCTCATGAGGCTTTTCCATTTTTCCAACCTAGATGTTTCTGTTATTTCAGTGTGAAAGTGGCAACCTGAAAACAATCCTGTTTATGTTGAAGGTGCCAACAGGAGAAGCAGAGACACAATGGCAGGGTGACGTCCAAAACAAGCTCAGAAAGGTCAGAGCTATGATAATGAAAAAGCAGTTAAAAAAGAGGAAAGAGAAAAAAGCAACGTGGGAGCAGGAGGAGAGCACAAGGATCACATCGGGATGATCACAGCAGCATCTGAAGTTCTCTCTCTGTTTTTCCTGGAGGCTGCGTGGACAGTGACTAGGTAAGCAGACCATAAATTCTACCTAAAAAAACTCGTTTGTCAGCCAGGAGCAGTGGGGATCCCTTCGATTGTTTTTTCAGCTTGATTTGCCGGAAGCGTTAGAATTTACTTTGCAGTGTCTCTCCCATTTCTCCTTTCCCCTACTCCTCTATGTTCCTGTATCGTATGAATCATTTTTGTTTCCGTGTATCCACACATGCAAATATAACTGGTCACTCAGAATACAATTAGGTGTTAATTATGCTGCTGAGGGGAGCTTTTATCATCCCCTCTTCATGCTGGTGCTGTGTAGGCTTCTCTTACTGACTGCATCACAGGTGGAAACAGCTGGAGGAACGCTTTACGTGCCGTTAGGTGGTTGTGAAAAGAGTCTGCCAACTGTTTTCTAAATAAGTCATAGACTCACAGAGCATTAGGGATTGGAAGGGACCTCATCATCCAGTTCAATCCCCTAGGATCCCCTAGATCAAGTCACACAGGAATGCCAGTTTTTAAATGTCTCCAGAGGTGAGTTTAAAATATCTCCGGAGAAGGAGCCTCCACAACCCCCCTGGGCAGCCCCTTCCAGTGCTCTGTCACCCTCACAGGGAAGAAGTTCCTTCTCATATTGTCCTGTTTTGCTCAAAAGCCATCTGAGGGCTGTGTGTTGGAGCTGTGCTTGAGGAGACTCCCCGTGTGCTGGTTTTGATTAGGCAGTGGTACCACGGGCTGAAACAGCAGCGTAGCCCATCTTTTGCCTAGGAGCTTGCTCTTGAGCAAACAGATGTGCCAGCTGTCCGGCCTCCTCCTGGATGCTTATTTAAGTCAGATGTCTGTCCTGCAGTTGCTGCCACAGTGTCAGGGCTGTACAAACAGCACAGTCATGCACACACAGGTACCGGTCTCGAAAGGGCAGTGGGTTGGGAAAAGAAACAGAAGGCAGCCAGAGTGAGGAGTTTTCTGTTCAAACTCAGGAGTGAATCCCACTGCAGCAGCTGAGGAGGCTCTGCAGCCTATAGAGAGAAACACATTGTTCTGGAGTGGTGACAGCGGGAGGGTGGAGGGAAGGGCAGCTAACAAAGGCACAGAACAACCCTGTTGGTTAGTGTCAGAGAGCTCACTGCATTGGCCCAGATGCTGGAGCAGGCAGGAACGTGCACACAGGCTCCAGCGCTGCGATTCTGCACTACCCAGCAACTTTTCTGTTATGACTGGCCACCGAACAACGCAGCCATCCAACTGCACATTTCTCTTAATCATCACAAGTGCTTACTTTGTATGAAAATGAAATGCCTGCGGGGCTAGATCACAGCAGAGAAATGATAAATCTTGTCAGGAATCCTGCTTTACCCTGGCAGCAAAATCCCAAAGCCCACGTGCTGTAAGGCATCTGTACTCTTCGCTACGTGGAGGGCATCGCATGTGGCCATTTAAGGTGTGGGTTTGGCTCCCTCTCAGCTGCTGAGGGACCTGGGTCTCTTTAGTCTGGAGGAGACTGAGGGGTGGGTGTCAGGAGGATGGAGTTAGGATCTTCTCAGCGTCATCTAGTGATAGGACAAGGGGCAGTGGGTGTGAGCTGGAATATAGGAGGTTCCTTACAAATATCAGAAGGAACTTCCTCACGGTGTGGGTGACAGAGGAAGGGGCTGCCCAGGGAGGTTGGGGAGTCTCCTTCTCTGGACACGTTTAAAACCCACCTGGACGTGTTCCTGTGCAACTTGGTCTAGGTGATCCTGCTGTGGCAGGGGGACTGGACTAGATGATTTTTTTGAGGTCCCTTCCAATCCCTAATGTTCTGTGGTTCTGTGAAATGTTCCTGGGAAAAGCAACCCTGTGGTAGTCTTGATGTCTTCCTGGTTTCAGCTTTTTTTAGACAAAAGATTTGTGGAGGCTTATGTCTCCTTGATACTTTATCTCAGGGGATTTCATAGTGTCCTTCAAGTTATTTTGGTTTACAGAGTGGAGAACAATGGGAGAATGATAATATCAATTGCTTCCTCATATTGTTCTTATTTTTTTCCTTGTATGTTTTGGGAAATAGTTGGATGTTACTTGAGGCACCCCACACTGAATAGTCATCTGTCCTACTGGGTCAGTTCATGTCAGACAGATTACTCTGAGAAACAATTCTCTTCTGACCTTCATTTTTCTGTATCAGTCACTTGCGTAGATTCTGTGGAGTAGTTTCATAAACACATTCCTACCCTGTGCTTTCCATCACACTTTTAGTGAAGTGCAGGAAAGGGTCAGCACATCTCGGTGTGGTTTGTCATTGTTGTTTGCATAATGGACTGGTAATGAATCTAACAATTAGATTTAAAATTTGAGGCAAATTTAGCACAGTTGGCAACACAGGCTCTGCTCAAATAACATCCTTTTCCACAAGTTTTCTTTCATTGTTTACAGTATGTAACTGAGATTTTTCCAGTAAATAGGAATAATTCCACATCGTTTCATAAAATTAGTTGTGTTTAATTTGTTGGTAAGAAATGCTGGCCACTGAGTTCCAGATACCAAACCTCACAAGCTCCAAAACCACCCCTGCAGGGGCTGCAAGATTTTTTTCAGCTATTCATTCGGAAGTCGCTGTCTAGAAAAACGCCATGAGACGATATGCATCAAAAACTCAGAAGGACTTCTGGGTGTATCCACTTATTCCCCCTCTCATTCCATTCCCCCCTCCTTCCAGGAATATTGATAGCTTTTCCTTTTTCACTGCTTTTGGAAGTTTGTTAAACAATTGCACAAATGCGATTCATTCATCCAGATCCACAGCCCAGCCCTGGGTAAATCACCCTGTTCTGGTCTTAGGGAAACAAGCTCAGCAGATGTTTTCCATCACTTCTACAGTACCAGGAATGAGACCGGCAAAGAGGGTAGCGCGGCCAAAGAACATCTCCTTCTTGGTCACCCTGGATGCTGCAGTGGTCCAGGGGCTGTACCAAGAGCTCCCTAACAGTCTGTGAAGGACTAGCTGACTGGCACCAGAATGACCGAGGGATTTCAGCACCTTATCCTGATTTTGCACGCCCTCTCTTGCCCTGGTTTCTGAGCATAAAGACCAGAACAAAGAGTCTGGGCCATTGTGTTAGGGAAGTAAATCTCTTAGCGGGGATGTCCCTGGTTAGTCATTTTGTGGTTTGATAACTATTTTCTCCACTAATCCGTCTTCCCTAAATAAGCTGAGCTGCTTTGTTGTTTGGGCTGAGATAGCCCAGACTTGCTGTGAGTCATTTATTTTTTCAATTAAGATATCTTTATGATTTTCTACATTTGTTGACTGGGCTACGAAGGCAACCTCCCAGTGGGCCTTTTACTTCGTGTGGGAGAGAGCAAGGCTGTGTTTCCTCCAGCACACCAGTTTTGCTGTGATGCTTGCCTGGGGTTTGCTTTGGCTTTTTGGAGGGGGTTTTAGTGGGATGCGTTGCAGACATTCTCTTTGGAATCAGATGTCCTTTTCATCTCTGAAGCAGCTACCAGGCGTGTCTTGTCAGGGAACCAGCCTGTCGTGCCTTTGCTACGCAGCTCATTGCGTTAGGCAAGGAATCGTGAGGCGGGGGACAAGCCTCCGTTCCAAACTGCTGCTGGAATTCTGCTGCTCTAGTCAGGCAAGGGTCAGGCTCTTCTCCCAGGCAACCAGCATCAGGATGAGAGGGCAGGGCCTGAAGCTGCCAGGAGAGGGTTAAGTTGGATGTTAGGAAGCCTCTTTCATGCAAAGGGTGATCAGAGCCTGGAATGGACTGCCCAGGGCAGTGGAGGAGTCCCTGGAGGTGTTGAAGGCCAGCCTGGCTGTGGCCCTTAGTGCCCTGGTCTGCCCAATGTGGTGATGTTAGGTCCTGGTCTGGTCTGGATGAGCTCAGAGGGCTCTTCCAGCCTCATTCATTCTGTGGTCCTGTGATCCAACCAGCCCCGTTAGCTGGTGCTTGTCACCTCACAGCTAATGCAGGGAGCAGACTGTGTTCTGTGTATCATAGAATCAATATTTTAACGTCGAATCAGGTAGAACTGGCTTCAGGAAGAGACAGGAGGACAGGAACCAGGATGGGCATGTGTTTAAGGTATCAGGCTGGGGCTCGGAAGATCTGGTTTCACTTTCCAGATCTGTCAACAATTTTTTCTGTACAGTCTCCAACAAGCTGCTAAGTCTTTTGGGTATCAGTTGTCCAGCTGTGAGGCTGGGGCATAATATCAGCTTGCCACGAGGTGTAATTGTGGGGATGAAGTTGTTTGCTGGGGCTCTAACGTACGATGGCAAGGGCCTTGCAGCCTGATCTCACAGAAATGACCTCATTGCTTAGTGGTTTAGCTTCCAAATCTCTCAAGTGGGAACAATAACTTCTCTACCTCTTCAGGTCTGTTATGAAACTTACTTCAGCAATACTTGAAAAAAACCCATTTGCCTTTACATCCTACCTCCTCTCAAGGGACTCCCCAGTAAACCAGCAGCTTCCTCACACTCACCAGAGAGTTTTAGGCTAAAGGGGCTTGGCTCAAATATCTAAGCCAGCTAAAGCTTTCCAATGTAAACCCTCAAAGAAGGGATCATTTGATGATTACCATCTTCTTTCAGATTCCTGTTAGTCCTGCCCCTTGGACGTTGGAACCTGGGCTTGTAAACTCCCTCAGCAATATTCTGGTGTTGAATTGGCTACTCCAGGAGTAGGACTGTATTCATTAAACTCCTGTATAGCAAGGAAAATTAAGCCAACAACAACTGATAGTCGCTGCTTTTCTCTTCAAAACTGGATTTAGAGTCTTTGCTGTCACTTGGGCACTAAATCACTTAAAAAAGAAACAGAAAACCGGTTCCCAATTAAAGAAAGAACAAATCAAGATGACGATGATCTCTTTCCCATTTTGCTTCAAGCTAGAACTTGAAAATTAAGAGGGTCCAAAGGTTTGGAAGAGACAAACAGCTGTCCTTGACGTGCACTGCAGGAATATTTCCTATCCCAATGTGGTTCTATACACCCACCCACTCTTTCTTCGCAAGTCACATTTGGATGGCCAGCAGTTCTTCTGCAAACTTTCAATTAAAATACAGAAATCTGAAGTAGAATTTGTGTTTTCTAAGGAATCATCATTCCTCAGAGTCTCCTAAAATTCTGAAGCCTTTGGTGCTATTATTGGTGACAACGTGGAAATGCAGCTTTGACAAAAAACTACCTCATGATATTTATCACAAAAATATCTATGGCTTTGGTGGGTTTGTGTTTGCACTCAGAACATGTCCACTGCAAGAAATATATTGCACTAGGACTGCACTTTGCAGAAAACCAGAAGCACAACGATTGAGGCTGGAAAAGCCATCTGAGCTCATCCAGCCCAGCCCAGGACCTAACACCACCACAGTGGCCACACCAGGGCACTCAGGGCCACAGCCAGGCTGTCCTTCAGCACTTCCAGGGATGAGGACTCCACCACTGCCCTGGGCTGTCCTTTCCAGGCTCTGAGCACCCTTTGCATGAGGTATTAACATCTGACCTAACCCCCCAGCTCAGTGCAGCTTCAGTCCCTGCCCTCTTGTCCTATAACTTTCATGAGCAGTCATTTGCTTACTAGATTTTTTGATCGATAGCTGCTTAGAAATGACCTAGGAGAGGTTCAGCTAGAAGATGCTGTGTACTGAGCCTTCACATCCCTGGCCAGTGCCCAGTTGTGCTGCCTTTTATTTCTCAGCACTGCTCCTGCAGAGGGAAATCCTGTTGCTCTAGAACAAGGGAGGGTTAATAGAACACTCTGGGTTTTTTATTTCTTTATATTTTCTAAGCTTCCTTTCCTATTGGCTCCTTGTTTCCTGTGTTTTTCAGTCTCTCCAATAAATAAGGATCTGCCTCTTGTTCCTTTTAATCTGGTTCATGTGATTACTCTGCAGGGGAAGAGGTAGCAAGTGTCTTTAAGTTTTCTGGAATGTGAGGATGTCAGCCAAGTCTCAGGGAACTTGCTGTGGGTTAAGGACAGCCCTAGCTGAGTTTTCAGATAAGATCTGGTTTAGAGGGATTTCCCTTCTAGAGCCCTGAAGAGCTGCTCATTAATCAGACCCTTCATCGGGGCAGATTTGGAAAGCAGAAGTGAGTACTTCTAGGTCCGATCTCAAGATTAAACAGTTTGCACTTGGAAGAGGAGGCCAGTGTCAGGAACAAACACCAGCAGAGCCCATGCTTGTGATGTTTCAACGATGGAAACCTAATGACAAGGGAGCATCAATGTCAGAAACAAGTTGTGAAAAGCTTCAAGAGAAAGTTGAGGCATGGGAGGTTAGGATTGGATATTAGGAAGAAATTCTCTACAGAAAGAGTGGAGAGGCACTGGAATGGCCTTCCCAGGGAGGTGGTTGAGTCACCATCCCTGGAGGTGTTTCCTTCTTTGGAGAGGCTTAAGACCCGCCTGGATGTGTTCCTGTGCAACTTGGTCTAGGTGATCCTGCTGTGGCAGGGGGATTGGACTGGATGATCTTTCGAGGTCCCTTCCAATCCCTAATGATTCTACAAGTCTATGATTCATGCACTGCTATAAGGGTAGGCATGGAGGGAGTTATTTTATGTTTGTCCATCAATCAGGTATTTAAGTTTTTGTTGTTGTGGATACGGTTGGACTTGCTGATCTAGGAGGTCCTTTCCAAATAGGATCACTCTGTGATTCTGTGAAAGAGAGGCAAAAAGATAGCAAGACTGAAATCCAGTTTGGTTTCACATGAATGAAGGAAGACAGTGATGCCTCACCACCCAACTGTATTAGAAAGAAGAATGTATGGAAAAGGGAACCCCCCCAAAACTACTAGTTGGTTGAACTGCATATTTTCTCAGCACTTTGTCAAGGCAGTTGATGCTTAAAATTTTAGGAGACACATAAAATTCCCCTGTTTTTTAGCAGGAATGTTTACCCTGTTTTTTAGCAGGAATGTTTACCCTGTTTTGTAAATTGAAGTATGAAATACCCACCCTGAAAAGTCAGCAAAGTGTGGGAGCTGCTGAGGTTTCCTTCTCGCTCCTCTTAAAAACCAGCAGGCTCTTGGTGAAATTGCACACGATTGCTGAGAAGGGAAGTTGCTCTCTCAAACAAAACCCCAACTTCAGCATTGTTGTTTGTTTCAAAAGTCAAACCCAGGCATGGAACAGCCTCAGGTTTTAAAAAATACTGACCAAATGAATTTTTTCCACTACTGAAAGAGCAGTGAGGAAGGCTGGACTTGTCAGTCCACGTGCAAACAGATAGAAACCATAACGCGCGTCCTGTCAGGGCCGCATATGGTCTTGGCAGATGAAGAGTCACGTCTCATACAAATCTCTCTGGCAAAGAATGAGGAGAAGTCCTCACATTGCAGCCGTATTAAATTATTCCAGTTCTGTTTTACATGCCAAAAGTTTACACTGCATTTAGATATTATTTCTCCTCCGTGTCCTTCTGACCTCGTCACTCTGAGAAGCCAGAAAATAACGCCCCTTTCCAGAACAGGGCAGTAACTTGGGTTGGAGTAGAAGGAGCTGCTTGAAATGGCTAATCTTCATTATGTGTCATCCAAACCTGACCTCAGCTAGACTGGGGATCTTAGCTGTTCCTTCAAATGCTCATTTATACTCCACAAGTGTTAGGATGCGGGCTTGCTGAGACCCTTAGGCTACTGTTGAGCAGGGCTGGTGAATCCCAGTGCAGCTGGCCACCATGGAGTGTTTGATGAACACTCTAGCTGCCTCCCTGCAGGTGCTTTCCCTGGCAGTGTGTGCCTGGAGCCTTGTCCCATTGTGGTGACAGCAAGTGGCCATTGGATGCATCTTTGCACAAGAGCTGAGAAGCATCCTGGCTCTGGGTCCTTGTCACAGTCCACGCAAAGGTGGACTCGTGTAGGTTTCTTCAGCGTGATCTCAAAGTGCAAAATGCAAAGGCAAGGTGACCATGTTGGGGGGTTCTGCTTCAATTCAACAGTGCCATGTTATTGTTTCCCCACAAAGTGGCTGCAAAAGAAAGAAAAGAGTAAAGAAAGGAAAGGGGATTATAGCTACTACCATGGGGTCCTAGGCAGTGTTCATTGGCCTTCTGATCTTTCAGGCAGTGTTCTACCAGTCTTCTGATCTTCCAGGCAATTGTTGCTGTCTTCACGGATGTCACCTGGCCTTTGGTGATCAACCTTCTCTGACAGTCTAACGTCATCCATTCCACACCAGGTAGCAGGGAAAACAGCACCATGCCATTAGGTGTTCCTGGCTCTCTCTGCCACAGTGTTTCCAATTCTGAGCCACCTCAGCGCCCAGTTCTGTACCTTCATTGTCCAAGTCCATGATGACTATGTCGAGGCAGTTCTGACCGACTCTTACAGTCCTGCAGCACTGTTGCAGTCCCCAGGAGCTCTAGCAACTGGATCATGCTGCCACAGACAACCAGTGGCCTTGTGTGAAGCCTCACCGTACAACTCAAACCCAGAAATACTCATTCATATGAACACTTTAAGTTTCTCCCTTGGACAATATTGAAATCCAACCTTTTATAACCCCGCTGCTGCCACAGAATGGCAGAACTCTGGCTTAGTTCTAGTTCTACCAGTATTAATCAAAAGCATGTCTCTCTCCCTCTCTTTTCTTCTTACCATAAATTTGCCTTGTGTGAACCAACACTCAACTTTATCCTAAAGAAATCCTGCTGAAAATAATGTGGTATGAACCATCCCATATATCTTTTGAAGCGGTCGTTCAGCCATAACGACTCTGTCTTTGCTAGAAGCTATCAGGAACATGAAAACTGACCTTTAAATAACTTCCTGAGGCATTTTGTGCTGGTTTGCTTATATACATATCTTTCTTATTATATTTATTACATAAATTTATCTATTAGGTATTTAAGCAGTAGGTGAGGGAATTAAAAGAACGTCAGTGATGAAAGAATTTCGTGATGCTTTTAATACATAAATATAATAAATTTAAATAATAATAAAATATATATTTAAGCAGTAGGGGAAGGAATGAGAAGAAGAATTTCTGTGATGAAGGAATTTTGTGATGGTTTTATTATACAAATATGTATTTTATTATATTTACTATACAAATATATCTATTACAAGTTGAAGCAGTAGGTGGGGGAATTAGAAGAATTTCTGTGATGAAAGAAGAATTTTGTGATGGCTTTATTATATTTTTAATTATATTTCTTATATAAATATATCTGACACATTTAAGCAGTAGGTGAGGGATTTAAAAGAAGAATTTCTGTGATGTTAACTGGTGATCTGCTGAAATGTAGTTCAGCTCCTCATACTGAGGTGCTCAGACCTGAGCAGTTAGTCGTCTGCTTCCTTGAGATGGAGGACTTTTATTTATACTTTGGCCTTTAAGACACCACAAAACACAACATAATATTAGTATAAAAGCCAAACCAGTGTAACTCTGCCTATTCTCTTTGGAGAGGGAGCATCCAGATAAGGGCTTTTGTAACTTGGGTTGGATTTAGACAAGCTGAACTAGTAAATGGATCAAATCCCTTACAAAAGATCTCCTTCAAATTCCAGTGCAATTAACTTGGGGGGGGGGGAAATGACCATGTGTCTCCTGAGGGCTAGCAGCCACTGGCATCCTCAAGCAGTACTAACTAGATATTAGGTTTAATGTCATGCCTGCTGGGTTTTAACCATCACTACAAATGCTTGGTGGCTTTTCTGAACAAAGCCCTACTTGCCCTCTGCCATTTGCTCTGAATTCCAGTCCTGCCTGGCCACAGATGTTAGGGCAAAATCCTTTCCCCTTCAAATTACTACGATTACAGGCTGAAATCTCTGTCTCCTCATTTATCTCCATGGATAATCTATGCCGGATAATGCCCGCGTCAAGGAGTCTAACGATCACCTGATGAGTGTTTAAAGGCAGATAGACTTTTAGTGAGAAAGATGCGGCGATCATGAGGTGGCAGGGGCACGTTTGGCAGATCCCTCACACTGAAGTCGCATGCCGAGGGTTTACGCGCCACGCAGATCCGAAGCCTGGGGACCTGCAAGAGCGTGCACTGCATGTGTGCCTGGTGTTTCTTAACATGAGAGGGAGCTTGCACATAAAAAGAAGGAACACATGGTCAGCAGCTGGAATTCATGAGGACCTCTGTTTAATAAAACAGTAGTAACCGCTTTGTGCTGCTGCGGCATTCTTTTCTTGGTGACAAAATGGTGGCACACCAGAAAAGCTGTGGTCTCGAGTAGAAAAAACATCTCCCAGGGGTTAAGGGGGTGGAGAGAACAATGTAGTAGCAAAGGTCTTATTTCCTGAAAATGCTTTTCAAGCTGTTGGGTGGGTTTGAGTTTATTTTGTTGGGTTTTTCAAGGTGATAGCTACTGTCCCCTGTTGCAGCTGCCTGGACAGGCCTTAGATTCACCCTCCTTTGGGGTTTACAGGGCTCAGCTGGACAAAGCCAGGACTGACTTGATTAAAGGTTGGCTGTAGTCCTGTTTCAAACAGGAGACTGGAGTAGATGATGGCCAGCAGTCCCTTCCAACTAACATTTCCATGATTCATTAATTCTGTGCTAAATCTGAAGTATGTATCAGGCAATAAGCAATTTCTCAAGACAAAAATTGCAATCAGACCTTCTGCCACAGGAAAAAAAAGACCCCTGTGTGCTCCCTGTTTCAAGTAAAACCAGCTAACCAGCATGCCTTTCCCCAGATGTTGTTGAGGCTGCCTCCACGGCCGCTGCCTTTCCCAACTCATTTCTTTGTGGGAAACCATTTGTTTCAAATCCTTCTCCAGTACCAACCAAAAACACCCATTTGGAGCTGGAGAGCTGGACCACTTGGAAAATGAAGTCAGCGATGCCAGCTCTTTCGTGTGCAGCAGGCGTTGAGAAACAGTCTGAAGGACATTTGTCATTCTTTCAGTGCTGAACACCAACCAGCTTCTCAAGTCGTGCAGGCTGCGTTGCTCAGGGAGGCGTTTCCCGACTGGGGCAGCAGAGAGGCTGTGACGCTCCTCTCTCAACTCTCACACCAGTAGATGGATTCCTGTTTGACACAGTAGAGGGGTTTATACTGGAATCCAAAAGTGAAGGCAAGACTGAAGAATCCCCAATGGCCTCATCTCAATGCTGTTTTCAGCAGACCACATTGCTCTATCAGCATAGACTCATAGAACACTTTCAGCTGGAAGGGACCTTCAAGATCACCAAATCCAACCTTTTCCTAGCCCTATCATCTCCACTAACCCCTGTCCTTCAATGCAACATCTACCCTTTTCTTAAACACCTCTGGGGATGGTGACTCAACCTCTTCCTTGGGCGGGCTGTTGCAATGCCTGACAACCCTTTCGGGAAAGAAGTTCCTCCTGACATCCAACCTGAATGCCCAGATTCAAAACACCCAGCTTCTTGTTTATTCTGTAAAACAATGTGTATTCTACTAGAAAACTTCTCAGACCCCAACATGAAGCTACAAGTACTGCTTGCTTCAAAAAAATCTGTGACTACATCTTTTAAAAGTTCAAGCATGGTAGGGAGAAAGAATAGAAAAAAGGAAGGTATTTCGATAAAGACCCTGAGATGCTTCCTGGGCTTCTTAAAGGTGGGTGGTAAAAGTTAGTAGGGAATACATAAAACAAATTTTTAAGGGGATCATGGTGCCCCCGACAGTTAGTCACCTGCCAGTCCTGGGAGGGATAACACATTCTTGAAAGAGCAGGTGTTATGTTGCTGGGTGTCTGAGACTGAGCCAGGCCCAACACCTGGAAGGTTTTCCAGACTCATAATCTCAAATCAAAGCCAACCCTTTGAGCAGGAGGGAAGCATAAGGGGAGTTCTAATAGCACAGAGCAGCGCCAGTGTGCTCTGACTGAACCCTGGGCAAGCCCTAGCCACTGACATAGCCTCACCAAAGGTCTGGAAGAGAAAACTCCCTCAAACAGAAAATTTAACAGAAATAAAATCAAAGAGGGACAGTGGGGATCAGCAGTCTTTGCTGAGCACATTTCTTATGCTTCTTTCCTGTGGAAATAGCCTCCCTGTGCGGCTGGTACTGGAGCATTTTGTATCCCTGTTGCATGGAGTAGGATGTTCTGGTCTGTTGTTGCTTTTGGCTGTCATGACAAATTGGTCTACCAGTGATACTGGGCCAGTTGATTGTTTCCTGGTAGTGAAAACTGATTAATTGAATGATGCTAAGTGGCATTTTTAATCTGTGCTAGCCAGGACTTCTGGTGGGAACAGCTTTCACTGGAGAAGCCTTTTCCTGTGATACAGATCTATAGGGCAGTTCAGAGTGAAGTTGGTTGATTAGAATCATGGAAATGCTAAAAATGATGTCGCAAGTGTTAGTCAACCTCTTAATTCTATTGTGCTTGTTTCCCTTTCCATGCCTGTTTTCCATCAAGGCACTAAACAAAGCGTTTAGAGACAGGAATGATCGCGGATACGATTCCCCCAAATACTGAAGCGCCGATGTAGGACCACATTTGTGAATTCATAGTTGCAAAGAACCTTTCGTTTGAAGAGTATGTCCACACCATGGTGACAGAACTGACTTCCAGTCACGCAGACGCAAAGGGTAGACATGGTGTTTTGGGAGATGGTTTAGTGGCTGGGGGTTGTAAGGCGGATGGTTGGACTTAGTGATCTTCAAGGTCTTCCAGCCTTGATGAATCTATGATTCTGTGACAGCCAAGGTAGATGGAAACAACTTAATTTTGGAGCAGGCTGGTTTACCTGTTCCTTGGCTAGCCAGCAGAGATGAACCACGCGAGACTGCAACTGGACCTAATCTGTAACCATGTGGCACAAAAGGCCAATGGCATCCTGGTGTGGGTCAGCAATAGTGTGGCCAGCAGGGCTAGGGACATCGTTCTCCCCCTGTACTGGGCACTGGGGAGGCCTCCACTCGAGTACTGGGGGCAGTGCTGGGCCACTCACTCCAAAAAAGAGATTGAGGGGTTGGAGCAGGTCTAGAGGAGCAATGAGACTGGGGAAGGGGCCAGAGGGAAAGTCTGATGAGGAGAGGCTGAGGGAGATGGTGGTGTTTAGCCTGGAGGAGACTCAGGGGGAACCTTCTCCCTCTCTACAACTCCCCTCAGTCTGGCCGCTGTGGTGATGTTAGGTCATGATTTTGGAGGTCTTTTCCAGCCTCAATCATTCTGGGGTTCTGTGAATTCTGTGCCCTATTTCAATCAAAACAGCTACTCGTGGGCGCAGAATTTAAATTGCATACACGCCGGGCAGTCTCCGCACGCTCTGCTAGCAGATGCAACTGCCTCATGAGATGAAAGCAAGCAGAAGCAGACTGGCCTGTGATGGTTCTGCCTGCCAGGCCCATGAGCTTTCTGACAATTCTCCAATGAGAAATGGTAACCACAAACACCACCCCAACAGGGCACGGCATTAAAGGCCACCACCGAGTCAATTGTCCAACATGCCTTGCTTCTATTCAGTAATGTGCCGCAGCTTGAGCGTTCTGGTTAAGATTTAACTGGTGAGTTGAGATGGTATTAATTATAGGCAAAGAACTATGTCAGCCTCCAAAACAGCTGTAGGCTTTTAGTCCGAGAGCAAAAAGCCATGAAAGCAGTGCAAGCTTTTCTTCCAGAGGGATAGGGTGAAGATACGACCACAAGACCTGTAGTTATCTCATGAGAAAAACTTCAAGGAATCCATCTTCAACCCTGCAGCTTCATGTCTCTTTGCACAGGTCCCATCTATGATCCAGAAGACAAAACCACACCCACACAGCGAGAGAATTCAGGGAGTGCGTTTAGGTCCAGATCCTTTCCCCAGCCTGCCTTTGGTTTGGGGTATTTTCACAAGTAAAATCTGGCAGAAGCTGCCGGGTTCCTCATGGTCTTCATCCTGCCTGTAGGCAGCTGTGTGAACCTCACCTGCTGGCAAACTTGGTGAAGCCTCTGTGCACACCCTGACCCAGAAGGACTCCGTATGGCCAGCGCTTACACTGTGTTCTCTCTGGGGTTATCTTCAGGGTATAACGAGGCTCTTGAGGCCACTGGCACCAGCAGAACCCTGTTTTTCTAATAATCTTTCAACTGGGAAGGAAAGTGGTGACAGCCAGGGACACAACCACAAAGACACTGTATTTGAGGACTGGAAAGAGCCTTCTTCTCCCCCTCCCTTTCCCTTTTTTTTCAAGCCAAGGCACATGTTTTGATGATGCCTGCGTGATAATGAAAAACTTGTAAGCATTTTATAGGCAACTGCATTGCTTCAGAACCACACACTTGGTTTCTTGTCTGGTATTCCATTTTTTGAAGTCAGCAATATTAGCGTTCAGATATTTCTCAGAGTTTAGTTCTGCCCCGACACAGTTTGGAAGAGGCTTTTGTTAGCAGTTGGACTCTTCTTTCATTCAGTTCCCAGCATCATCTTGTTGCCGCTGAGACACTATGAAAAGAGGACCTACTCCCTCATTGTGTGAGGTAGGGATCTGAATGAGCTACCAAGCCATTGAAGGTGGTAAACACCAGCCCCACAGAAGATCTAAGCCATTATCTAATGACACTTGACAGTTCCAGTGGAGAGACCTCTGCAGTAATCACATATTAATTCCTTACACTTCTCCCCCAGTCACTTGTTCTGCCTTCTCCCCTCATTCTCCGCAGGGCTGAACGTGCAGCTCTGTGTGCGTGCGTGGCACTGCTGACACGACACAAAGACCCTTTGTGAGCGCTCGCTCTCACCAAATACGAACAGCATGGCCAGCCACGCCGTCAGCATCTGCTGGGGATGACACGTGGAAGCCTAGAGATGAGTCTTCTGAGATCCCCATCGATATTTTGTGTTTTACTTTGAGGCAGGCGTGGTTTGGTTCAGTTAACTGTAAAGATCATAGGAGCACACAGGCTGGCAGGGACCTCCAAAGGTCATCTAGTCCAACCGCCCCTGCAGGGAGCAGGGACAGCCTCAACTGGATCAGGTTGCCCAGAGCCTTGTCCAGTCTCACCTTAAATATCTCCAGGGATGAGGCCTCAACTCCCTCCCTGGACAACTTGTTCCAGTGTTCAACCTGCCTCCTGCTAAAGAACTTCTTCCTAACAGCCCAGTGCAATCTACGCTTCTCTAATGTGAAGCTGTTGAGCCCCTCATCCTATAACTCCAGGCTCTCATAAACAGTCCCTCTGCAGCCTTCTTGTAGCCCCCCTCAGGTACTGGAAGGTTGCTATCAGGTGCCCCCTGAAGCCTTCTCTTCTCCAGGCTGAACAACCCCAGTTCCCTCAGCCTGTCCTCATGGCAGAGGTGCTCCAACCCCCTGATCATTTTGGTGGCCACCTCTGGACCGTCTCCATCAGGTCCCTGTCCTTTCTGTACTGAGGGTTCCAGAACTGGACTGAGGACTCCAGGTGAGGTCTCACCAGGGCAGAGTAGAAGTGCAGGATCCCCTCTCTCGATCTGCTGGCCACACTGCTTCTGACACGGCCCAGGATGCCACTGTCCTTTTGGGTTTAAATTTTTCAGACTGATGGAGTATTTTAGTACCTTCTTTAGGAAAGTTTTATAAAGCCCATCTGGGCCCCACGCTTGTTAACCCTCTTTGTGTGATGTCTCTTCAAAATAATTCAAAATTACTCTGCTTCCTGCTGTTGGAGGATTTTAGTAGTGACCCAGATTTAGCCATTTCACTTATCTTTCATGAAAAGCCCTCCACCAGCTTCAACCAATCTATGGTCAAACCTCTCGAGCTTTGCATCAAAAATAATTTGAAGGTCATTTATATTAGTCAGAGGAACTACTGGTCTCAAATAATAATGTCATAGTCATCTATCAGTTGGTTCAGGCTCATTTAGAAGGCATTAACATTCAGAAGGTTTATTTATTTATTAGGAGTAAGTTGTGAAAGAAGAGGAAATCTGTGATCCTTTTTATTCCAAAGGCTTTACTCATAATAAGGTTCAAAGTCCTGAAGGACAACATCAATTCTCTTTTATTCAATTGCTGAGTTTTAGTCTGGAAAACCTTGATTTTTTTTTTTTTAAATGGGATTAAAAAAACCCAAGATTTTTAAAAGCCCAGACAAGAGCTCTTCCCCACAGACAGTGTGCACTGATCATGAGCTTCTACAAACTCCTAACTCACTTGGGTCTGGAAAGCCCCCAGCCACTGTTACTCCCTCTGATGCTCTCACACTCCTCCTCTTGGTTTTCCTCTCCTTGAGAGCACACTAGCTCCTAAAATCAGTGTTTGGGATGGCATCAGGCCTTTCCACTGACCACCACCTATCATAGAATAACCAGGTTGGAAGGCACCACAAAAGATCATCTGTTCCAACCTGTAGTGGGTAAAGATGATAGATGATCTGTCACCCCATCCAAAGGCACCTTGAAAACCTCCAGCAAAGGGGACTCTACTGTGTCCCCGGAGAAGCTGTTCCACAAAAAGCTTGTTCTTACTGCAAGAAAACAAACCCCAACAACTTGGCTGGAATGAAACTGGAGGTAGGAAAGGAAGATTTTAACCACAAAAAATGTAAATATTGAAAATGTGAGTTACTTCTCTGCACAAAGCAAAAGCAAACAGCCTCCCTTCTGTGGCACCAAGGATTTTTGGGAAAGAACTCAATTGAAGTCTTTTCTCTGTCACCACTAAACTAGGCTGAACAGGTAAAGACTCATTGAAAAGCAGCGACTCCTGACTAGGGTCTCACCCAGCTCTACCTGTTCAGAGAGCTTTCAAACATGATTTTTGTACCCTCCCTGCAAGTCCTGTAGTCTGCACCCAACCCTAAAGTTCTATCCCTCTTGATGGGCTAGAAGCAGGTGGCTTGGGCTCCACAGCCAGCTCCACGTAACCTTCTGATTTCTACTGATAATGCTTCTTGCTTAAAATATCGAATCCATTTGCCTTGTACATCTCAAGAATTATCAGCATCTTCAGACAAAGGCAGGTAGCCGGTCTTGTAGCCCCTTTATCCTGCTCTGAAATCACTTCTAAGCAAGCCACGATGATTTAATACTCTCTGTGCATTCAGTAATTTAAATAGCTGTGCAGATTCAAAGCCAGAGATCCTGGCAAGTATGCATAGAGTCCTTTTCCATTTGACTTCTCTGATCTGCTCTTTCTCATTTGCAAACTCCCAGGGGTGGAGACTTCTTTTCTCTCGGTGTAATTCACAGACAGGGTCGGAAGCTGACAGATATACAGCTTTTGATCATGGTTTGGGGGGAAGAAAAAAACAAGCAAAAAGAATTAAAGAACAGAAAATGAAAGAGTGCTTTTCTCCGTGGAGGATAAAATGTCATCAGAAGCTTTAACTGCTGGTAATTACAACATGGTTCTGTTATGATATCCACTAACAGCTTTTTAATGCCCCTAGCACTGCGAGAATGGGGGGTTTTTCAAACCTTCCCAAGGTTTCTTTCTTGTTTTGCTACGAATTGATGATTTCCCATCATTTACCTTATCTTGCACAGAAGCTTCCATCAGACAGAAGCTTTGACAAAGATGTTTGATGAATAGCTCAGATTCTTTGTTATTTGGGTCTGGTTTTTTTCCCCCTCTTTTGTATTTTTTGCCTGTATTCCTAGTTTAGAATAAAAGAAGCAGAGATTAGCTTGTGAAGTGGATCTGGAGAGATTAATAAAGAAGAACTTAAATCTGATGAGATAGAGTTCAGTAAATTGCAGTGATACCACCATCTTCTGACTTTGAGACTTTCTGCTGAAGCAGGGAGATGGATATTCTTCTTCCTTTTCAATATTCTGCATTCAGAGGCATTGGGGATGATTCAGACAGGGCTACGCTCCACCTACCTAAGCCTCCAGCTTGAACAGGATGCAAGGGCAGGGCCTGAAGCTGCACCAGGGAAGGGTCAGGTTGGATGTTAGGAAGCTCTTCCTCACAGAAAGGGTGATCAGAGCCTGGGATGGACTGCCCAAGGCAGTGAGGGAGTCCCCATCCCTGGAGGTGTTGAAGGCCAGCCTGGCTGTGCCCTTAGTGCCCTGGTGTAGCTGCTGTGATGATGTTGGGTCCTGGTCTGCTCTGGATGAGCTCAGAGGGCTTCTCCAGCCTCAATCATTCTGTGATTCTGTGGTCTTCTCAGAGTGTGGGCAACCATGTTTTTGGTACCTGGGCATAAAAAGAGAGAAACAGAATATCTGAATAAATTAATTTTTTAAATTATATACAAAGGAAAAAAAAAGGTGAAGAGATTTTCTAAACAAATTTAAGCTTTGAAACGTAGGCTCTGATAAAAACATTCTAGTAAAGGTAAGAAGGCAGAGAGAAGAACAAAGAAATCTTCCACTCAGGGTTATCCTCGATGGCAGATCAATCCCATACAGAATAAATGAGATTCAGAGGAAGCAGATGCAACAGAATTCAGCTGAGAAGACGTAGTGAGGGATGTAGAGCAGACGTCTGTAGAGTAACGAGTGTTATTAAGATGCTGAGAAGGTTCTGACTCTTCACTATCTCATAATTAGCAACTGAGAAAACACTCAGTGAAATTCTCTTGTTGGAAAGATGAGAGAAAGGGGGGTTTTCCATGCTATATGAATAGGATGCAGAGCATTTGCACAGATGAGACTGTATTTGCTGATGAAAATTGTTTTCCAACAGTGAAAATTTAGCTTTATTTTAGCTAATGAGTGAACGTTGCTTTTCCCATGACCTCCTTTCCTACTGCCTGAGCTGATGGTCCTCTCCTGGCGAGGCAGCATCCCTTCGGTGGCGCCCAGTTGTGAGGGGTTGTAAGAACAAGGGGTTCTTTGCATATCCCACCCCCTCGGCAGGGGATTTGTTGTTTTCCATGCAAACTTCACAACTTTTGTTGTGGCCGTTCCCCAAAGTCACTATTACCATAACGGGGGGCTGGAGGCGGGCACTTCCCTTCCTTCCTTTGGAAAATTAGCCACAGTGGGAATTGATTTCTTCTAAATTTAATTAGAACATCTGAAGCTGGAGGATAACAAAAATGTGTGCTGTATAGGGTAGAGCAAAACAACACTAGAAATAAGAAGAACCCTGAATAAGCCACCTCAGTTGAATCAACCAAACTGCTGTCTGTCATTAACCAGTGACTGCAGTGGCTGTCCTGCCGATGCCCACAGAAAGCTCCACAAGAGAACAGGAGAAAACTGCCCATTTCAACTTACATCCCAACCAACTGTTAGCTAGCTCTTCAGCCTTTCTCATCAACTGCTGAAAACATCTTCCTTTCTATGAAAACACGAAAGGTCACTAATATCTTTCAGTGTGATCTCATTGTGTCAATCACGCGCTGATTAAAATCATCGTATTCGCGTCCCTGAATGACTGGCACATTACAACACACGAGACACAACCACGAAATCAGCTCATTTACCTGGAAGTACTTCTTAATCTTTACACTCAGTGCTTGTTTGAGATCTGACACTGTTTGAGGTTTCCTTACCTTACCTGTGGCAGCCCTACATACACGATGCCTTGCCTAGCAACCTGTAACGCCCACGTAGGTCTGTAGATGTCTTCCCCCCCTCTCTTGGGGATGAGAAAATGAACTTGCTCTTGATCTGCATCTGGGCAAGAACAACTTCAGGTACCAGTATAGGTTGGGGACTGACCTGTTGGAGAGCAGTAGAGGAGAAAGAGACCTGGGGGTCTTGCTAGATAGCAGGATGGCCATGAGCCAGCAATGTGCTCTTGTGGCCAAGAGGGCCAAGAGCATCCTGGGGTGGATCAGAAAGGGGGTGATTAGCAGACTGAGAGAGGTTCTCCTGCTCTGCTCTGCACTAGTGAGATCACATCTGGAGTACTGTGTCCTGTTCTGGGCCCCTCAGTTCAAGAAGTACACAGAGCTGCTTGAGAGAGTCCAGCACAGAGCCACAGAGATGATGAAGGGAGCAGAACATCTCCCTGATGAGGAAAGGCTGAGGGAGCTGATGTCTTGAGCTTGGAGAAAAGGAGACTGAGGGGTGACCCCATTCATGTTGATAAATATGGAAAGGGCAGGTGTCAGGATGATTGAGCCAGGCTCTTCTCAGTGTCATCTAGTGATAGGACAAGAGGCAACGGGTGTGAGCTGGAACATAGGAGGTTCCATATAAATATCAGAAGGAACTTCACAGTGAGGGTGACAGGGCACTGAAAGGGACTGCCCAGAGGGGTTGTGGAGCCTCCTTATCTGGAGAGGTTTAAAACCCACCCAGCCATGTTCCTGTGTGACTTGATCCAGGAGATTCTGCTGTGGCAGGGGGATTGGACTGGATGATCTTTTGAGGTCCCTTCCAATCCCTAATGATTCTATGACTCTATGATTAAAGGACCACCTTAATAGATGAAACAGAAACAGGGGGACTCGTTTGGGTCTCTGGAGAAAGACGTGTGTTTTCCATTACTTTTTAGCCCATAGCTACCAACAAAGACGACGCGATGTATTGAGGGCAGCCAAAGGAACTGGCCCAAACATTAGTTATGTGCTTGCACAGTGTGAAGACCTTCCAAAACCAATTTCAATCAGCATGGTTTTGCCAAGCATATCAGTGGATTTTGGATTAATTCTGTGATTGATGATAATATATCTGAGCTGACGGTCTGTAGAGAAAGTAGAATTCTTCTCCTATGTGAAAAGTGGGCAGAGTTGCTGAAAATAATGAAGAAAAACATGCAAAGGCCTGAGGAGAGAGAGACAAAATACTGCTGCTGCTGTTTAATCCGCCGCCTTCCACAAAAGTGAGCGTGTGTGGTGGAGGAGCTCCTCATTTCAGCCTCATTTCACAGGAAAATGAAGCTTGTAGCAGCATCCTGTTTGGCTGCTGTGTCACTGCCACCCCACGTTAGACAAATGCAGTTGGGTGTGATGGCTACTGCTCTCAGAGTTGCTCTGTTCCTATGAATTCCATGGTCACAGGCAGCTGAGCAGAGAAGATGGATGCTCTGTTGAGAGGATCTCCTCAGAGTGTAAGAAGAACCCATGATACCAGGGAATACACAGGGAGCTCCCCCTCCAGAAACAAACCTCAAGCAGCCCAAGTTCTCAGAGTGGCATGTTTCCACAGGCAAAACATGTTGATGTAGGCTTTCAGCACATCATCAAGCACATCTGTCCCACTTCTGATCCACTTTAAACAGTCTACTTGATTTTGTTGGCAGCTTTACATGCTGAGTTACTGTTGGAATGGACCTAAATTATCCAGTATTTCCATACAGAAACAAAATAAGAGTTTTAGAGATGAGATCACTTCCACTCACGGTGAAGAGAGGTAAGAAAGAAGCTATAAAGAGGAAGAAAAATCTGGTTTTTAAGAGTGTCAGGATTATTAAAGATTCCATACCTTCACTCATGTGCTTCTGTACGGTTGCCACGGGAGTCAGTAGTGTCGAGCCTGGGTCCCCCTCTGCTGAAAAAGAAGCCTTTGTAGTGTTCTCCGTGTAAAACACAGCTCAACGGCTTGTGTGCAGAGTAGTTAGGGGGATACTCCAAGTGTCTGAAAGCCTCTTGAAGGAAATGGGATTTATACTCTTCCTTGAGTGTGATCTGAAATCCACACTTGCTTCCCTGTCAGGCTGTTTGGATTAGAGCTTTCAGATGTATTCTAGACCTCGCCAGAGGAGAAAGTGTTGTCATGTGCTAGCCCACAGCACGGCTCTGTGCGTGTTTACTCCCCACAGCGCAAGGAATCCAAAGAAACCAGTTCTTCCCGACATATCTCACGTTGCCATGTGCTGATGTCATTTAACTAACCTCCAGCAGGCAAGGCAGTGAGATGCCTTCTCGCCCCTCCATCCCGAGGCAGCACAGCATATGGTGGCTGCTGCAGGAAAGACATTTCATGTATGCACACACTCCGTGCTCCAGTCTGCAGCCTGAGCCGTGCACCGCCAGGCAACAGAGATATCATCTCTGCTGGGGCTCTCTGCATCCAGCTTGAGCCAAGGTGCCCCACTGAAGCCCAGCTGGAGCTCAGATGCTAGTGGATTTGTGGTCACAGACTGCACACTGCAACACGATCTCTATCAGAGCCTTTCCTTTTCAAATCATTTCTGTTGGTATTGGAGAGAAAGCAACTGGCAGGTCCACTGCTGTGGGCTGTGCTAATCAGGCAACAAAGTTCAAAAAGATACCTTCTTAAAAACACTTGGGGTCAATTTCCAATCAAAGGAGATATACGCTACCTTAATTTAAAATCAAAGGAGCTATACAGTACCTGAACAACCCTGCTCTGGCAGGGGGCTTGGACTAGACGATCTTTCGAGGTCCCTTCCTTCCAATCCCTAATGTTCTGTGATTAAACAAGAATGCTCCAAGACCATCCACCTGGATGGAGCAGAGCAGCCACCACCCCAGCTGTGCTGGCTCAGACAGAACTGAACTGTTGATTGGTTGTTATCAGCATTAAGCCCACGTTTGGCACTAGTTTTATTTAGATGGACAACCCTGATTTTCACTCTACATTCCAGTGAAAATGAAAACTGGCCCCTCGTGGTTCCCTCCAATTATTTCACTGTCTGTCTTGCACATAATTTGCCAGGTTCCCTGTTGTTGCTCGTCCCTCTCAAGGCTCTCTGCAGATCTTCACTCCTTTGCTAATGATCTCCTTCACTCTGAGTCCACATTCCATCTCCTCTCCATCCCCCTGAATCTCTTTTTTTCTCTCCTGTTCTGCTTCAGAAACTCCATCCTGCACTAAGCACTGGACTACAGCTCCTTCCATTACGTTTCCAAAACTTAGTTCTTCTGTGAATCCAACCTCACCAAGTGGTTCTGGTCTGATAGTTCCATAGGTACTCATCCATTAAACATGGAAATGGTCTTGCACAGCTAATACCTCCCTTCATTGTGAGATAGGTGCACCTCAGCCTTGAAGGTGTCTGCTTGTGGGGCTCATCAGGCACTACAGATCAGCAAACTACTTCCAAATGTCAAGTAAGGAAACTTCTTAAGAGTAGAGGTGATCTTGCTGTGGCAGGGGCATTGGACTGGATGATCTTTCGCGGTCCCTTCCAATTCCTAATGATTCTGTGAAGCTCTTTTCCAACCTAAACGTTTCTATGGGGTCAGTTGAATAGAAACAGGCTGTAATTACCTTATAAAATCCTGTCATGATCTTATTTGCTAACCTTGATTTGCTGAATGTTGTAGCAGATTAAAAGCAGCACTCCAGAAGTTTGAAAAGACTTTTCACTCCCTATTCAAGGGCAGTCTTTGTTCTCCCCCCATCTTAGACTTTCCTTGTGGCTCACAAAGCAGCAGAGAGGTTTTTTAGGAGAAGAACACTGCTACAGGGCTTTGCATAGAGAAAACATCACTAGGAAGTTGATTGACTTAATAACCAGCTATAAAATACGTGTTTAATGCCTGCACAAGTGAAATGTGCTAACAACTTCTGCAAGGACTATGTTCTGTGGGCTTCAGGAATTTTGTTCAACTTCTGTATGTTCTGTGTTTGTCCCAATCCCTTACCCAGCAAACGTCCCGTCGACATCTCTGCTGATGTCAGCAGCAAGCGATGAGAACAAATTGGGAGTGCTGGTGATTTGTGTGTCGTTAAATTGGCAGCTCTAAGAACATGTGGGGTTGGAACACTATTAACTTCCTGGGTTCTCCCCTCACAATCGTATTTAACACGTAATCTAATGACTACAAGGCACCTACAAAAGAGGTGTCTTGTACTTCAAGGATCAGCTCTGCTGTCACTTTGATTCTCAAGGTTGAAGCTTTTGGTTCCACTACTGAAGGATTTACATTTTCAAAGTGTTCAGTCTTTCCCTCTATTTTATAATTTTGCACAGAAAATTCCTCTGCAGTGAGGATTGTTCAGCAAAATGCTCGTCCTAAGGAGGTCTTGTAGCTCTTCTGTCAGTAGGGTTGTGCAACTGCAATAGGGAACAAACATGTAAGTAGGACTGGAAAGCTGTGCTGCTGCCTGTAGGACAGAAGTGTGTGTTCTGTCTGCTGAGAGAATCCCAGAATGACTGAGGCTGGAAAAGCCCTCCGAGCCATCCAGCCCAACCCAGGACCTAAGTCACCACACTGGCCAGACCAGGGCACGAAGGGCCACAGCCAGGCTGCCCTTCAGCACCTCCAAGGATGATGACTCCACCACTGCCCTGAGCAGTCCAGTCCAGGCTCTGATCACTCTTTCCATGAGGAAGGGCTTCTAAACTAGCCCTCCCCTGGTGCAGCTTCAGGCCCTGCCCTCTCCTCCTGGTGCTGGTTGCCTGTGAGAAGAGCCCAACCCCTACCTGACTACAACCTCCCTAGCTGTAGAAAGGAAGAAGGTGTAGGCATCCTTCCATGTTCCAGTAAACACCTTTAAATGTCTAAAGGTGTTTTGACCCCTATTCCCAGAGAATTTTTCTCCATATTCCAGGGAATTTTTCTCCATGTGTTTCTTGTCTTTGTACTTCATTCAGGTGTTGCTCACGCTCTCCTCTACCTTCCAAAACACACATAAACTATCCGTACGCTTCTGGCTGTGTAGCTACGGCCACGATGAAATGGAACAATACTTTTCAAATACAAATTTTTTAAAAATGGCCTAAGTTAAAACATATTCTTTTCTTTTGAACCCTCTGGAAACGGTCCAGCACTGAAAGGGGCTATTTTGAATGGCATTGGGCATGCAGGGCTGGTTATCACATTGACGCTCTCACCCGCGGTCAGTCACTCACGGACGAGCGCGCACTCCAACAAATATAGAGAGTGTGTGATGGACTCCACTGATTTCAGTCCTAGAAAAATAAACTTGTTAGGTCTTTGTTTTCATTTGTACGTTGGGTTTGGTTTTCTTTCTCTCCCCAGCTCTTTTTTGTCCTATATGCTCTCCAAGAAGGCCATGCGTACGGGAGGTGTGTGCTCCTGCTGCTTTACAGCAAGGCTTCCCGCTGGCCTGGACAGCAGTAATTAGCCACAGGAACAATGGTCACATTATAACACAAGAGATTTTTTTTGCATGGAGGGTTTTTTCCAGCTCCATTAGAGCTGTTTGTTGCACAGGCTGCCTCATCAAACGTCTCCTTCAGTCTCAGCAAGCTGCTTTAATTTTAAGCAGTTACTTGGAGTCCTGGGGAAACTCGGAACGCCGGACAAATCCTATTGTTCTCCGTGTTTCTACTACATGAGTAACGCTCCCTGTCCTTTGAAAATGAACTGGAAATGGGAAGAATTCTGGAGATTAATAACCCGAGTCCGCCTGACGTTTTACCGCGGGGTGAGCTCACCCTTCGAATAACAAACAAATTTCCCTAACAAGCCATAAAACCCCTCCAAACTTCACACAGGCCATCAGCATCCTCCCAGTTCAGACACTCATGACTCCTATGGTCATGGATTACAAACACTAGGCTGCCCTTTCCCTCCCCCCTCTTCTCTTTTCTCCTTTTCTCTTTGGTCCTTTCCACCTCTCCCGATGCTTCTTTCCATTCCCAGTCGGGTGTTGGACCAAATGCCTTTTCATTTTTCTTCACCCAATTTAGTTTTGATCATCACGTAGAAAATGAGAGCATAAAATTCAAGCATTTAACTTTCTGTTTTCCTTAAATTAGTTAAAGTGCTCAGAGAGCCAGAGGTAATTTCAAATTGCTTCCTCTCCCTCCATGTCCAAGTGGAACAGACTCACTCTATGGATTGTGATGATGACAAACTACTGAGGTTTATGAGACTCCTCTCTGTCTTCCTGGGCAGATGTTGATATGGGAGCTGCTCCAGGTTTTGGCAGTTTCATCTTGCTGAGGGTCGTGCCAGCGTTTCCCCTCAGTTGTAGCCCACACCCCTACATTTAACTCTGGTTTTCAGGACTGAGCAAACTTTAAATCACAACTGAAATTGCAGGAAAATGACCTGTGTGTGGGAGACGTGAAACCGCTGAAATCCAAAGCTTGAGTTGCCCTCAGGTTTGTTTGAAATTTAGGCCAAAGTTACGAGATGAAGCCACGAAGCTCATCTGTCTCTTGTCAGATTGACCCAAGTTTCGACTATAAACCCCATCCCTGGAGGTGTTTTAGAGAAGACCAGACATGGCACTTAGTGCTCTGGTGTAGGTGACTGTGGTGATGTCAGGTCATGGGCTGGGCTGGATGAGCTCAGAGGGCTTTTCCAGCCTCAATAATTCTGTGATTCTGGGAGAACCCAGCCCAAACCAGGCCACTTTAACTGGGACAGTTAACCCAGCTTGGTGGTTGAAGAATTAGTTGACTCATTTGGAATGAAAAGTGAATTAGGAAAATACATATTGAACTTACAGTTCTTCTGAATGAGAACAAATCTCATTGTCAAGAACTTACCCTGCGGTGTCTTTTGACTTTCCCAAGTTTGGCCTAAGCCAGGTTTATATGCATGATCTCCTTCTTTCTCCACCACAACTAAGGGAACAGGGGAAGGACTAACCACTTTCCTCAGGCTACAGCAGCTCCTGACCTAGAAAACTGCAAGACTAAAAAAAGACACTACGGATAAAACCAGCTCCTTTTATGTCAGCGAAGAATTCTCATTGCTCTCTGCCCAACTGGTACTTGTAACTGGTGCCCTGCAGATCAAGTTTGTGTTGCCTCATCCCCACTGCCAGCATCATTTACTTTTTCTATGCCTCAGTCCTTAGCTAACAGTTCATAGAGTCATCAAATCATTAGGGGTTGGAAGGGACCTTGAAACATCTTCCAGTCCAATCCCCCTGCCACAGCAGGATCCCCTAGACCAAGTTGCACAGGAGCATGTCCAGGTGGGTTTTAAATGTCTCCAGAGAAGGAGACATTTCTGTGTTCTGTGGTTCTGTGATCTGAAAACACGTATCTCCATCTCCCAGCTGCCACATAAAGCGACGGTACTTGAGGCTGAGGAGCAAAGCCTTTATTTTCCCTTAAATTTCAGTCCCAAAATTAATCATCTCCAGCCTCTAGCCTTGCTTCCAGGACATCAGAGAACTGTCCAGAAGCAAATTCAGCATTTTCTTCATTTTTGCCTTCTTAGTGGAGCATTAATCTATGATTTTTGTGATTTAATAACATACTTAAAGTAGTTTTCTTGGCTACAAGCTGATGCATAGTGCGGGTGACCTCCAATGCTCTTCCTTTCTCCGAACTAAAGGCCTTAATCATCATCTAATATCTACAGAGGGGCCACTCAAAAGGATGAAATCCAACACAAATAAATGACATTTGGTGATGAGGTCAACTTTCAATTTGAGATTTATTTGAAACGAGTGGCCAGGCTGCATTTCAAGGTTTAAGGAAAAACTTACTAGATATTCCGCAGCGTGGAAGGAGTGTGTAAGCTCCTGCACAACTGTCTGCTTGTAGGGAGGCTGCTCTGAAAACTCTCCCTGCTCTACATATTTAATTCCAAAACACCAGTGAAATGTTTCTAAAGAATAACAAACAAAAAACCCCAACAACCCACGGCTTTGCATCTAAATGTATCAGGATCTATGAAACACACTGGATAATTATAGGTTCATGGGCAACACCCCCATGCAAATCCATCTTCTCACTGTGGTCCTGCATTAGAACCTGAGAACATCCTTCTCATTCATGGATGCGTTTAAAGATCGTTTGGATGTGGTGTTGAGGATCTGGTTTAAGGCTGAACTTTGTAGAGTAGGGTTGATGGTTGGACTTGATGATCCCAAGGGCCTTTTTTAACCAGAATGGCTCTGTGGTTCTCAGGTAACTGGGATGCTGCAGTCTCAAAACTGGCACATTTAAGCATTGAGATGTCCTTGGGACACTGCTCACACAGAACTGTTCTTCACTCTGCGCTGGGGAGGNGCTTTTCCAGCCTCAGTCATTCTGTGATTCTGTATGATATCATGTTAAGAGCATTGGGACTTCTCCTCCAGCTGTCCATAAGGCAGCCAGAGGAGCTGTTCTCACGAGAAAGCCCTGCTGGAGCAGGGCAGCACTTTATACACAGGACGTGAGGACACTCCACGCTTTCTAAACAAAGGTGGCAGAACAATAGCAGCCCAAGTCAAGCACTCTGTGCTTGGGAAATGCCAGAAGGAAGATTCTCTGTGTAACTTCACTTCAGCCCCCCGTGCGTTTGTGGGTCCTACTGGTGACTGGGTTATTTTTGTTTCTCCTCGGCCCTCTCTGAATCACAGGAACTCTGGCAGATCAGCAAACAGCTGGTCAGTATTTCATTGCATTGACTTTGTTTAACGTTGTGTGACCCCCACCACCTGTAATTCTATTTAAAGACAGTTAAGAAACACTTTACTTACCCAGAATTTATAGGGTGGTGCCAGCCACTGCTTCACAGAGCATGTGCTTTCACGGGGCCCGTTATTAACAATGGGATCTACAGCAGATCAGAACTTCACCTCGGCCATTGCGAAGGGTCAAAACACAACTGAAGGGGATGAAAGCAAACGGTAGTAAAATGTCAGCAGTAAACCCATCCCACAAATTTCTGGTGGTTTCACAAGGACAGAGTTAACACATTAGGTTGTTGTTACCCAATTCGGTGACTTTTATTGTGTCATCAGAGAGAAAACTGATACCAAATGGCATGTGCATGGGAACCAGTGAGGGGATGGAGAGGACATCCACAGAGCAGAAAAGAGCCACCACCCAAAGCGTGAGTTCACCAGGGCAGCAGGGCCTTTCAGAAGTACAAAGTGTTGTGCTTTGACCTCATTAGTGTCTATAAATATGTGAAGGTCAAGTATCAGGAGGATGGAGTCAGGCTCTTCTTAGTGTCTTCAATGATAAGATAAGGGTAAATGGGTGTGAGCTGGAACACAGAATCATAGAATGGATAGAGTTGGAAGGGACCTTAAAGAGCATCAAGTTCCAACCACACTTGCACAGGCAGGGACACCTTTACTACAGCAGGTTACTCAGGGCCCCAACCAACTTGGCCTTCAACACTGCCAGGGATGGGGCAGCCACAACTGCCTTGGGCAACCTGTTCCAGCATCTCACCACCCTCACAGCAAAGAATTTGTTCCTCAGGTCCAACCTGAGTCTCCCCTCTTCAAGTCTGGAACCCTTTCCCCTTGTCCTCTTGCTACACACCTGCGTCAAGAGCCCCATCCCAGCTTTCTTGTGGCCGCCTTCAGAGCCTGGAGAGCAGCACCACTCTCACACCACACATGCACAAGCAGACAGGGTCTGTGTCAGACAGTGAGAGCTTTAGTCCTACTGAAACGGTGACGGGCTGTGATGCTCAGCAAGAGCTCAGGCAGCACATGGACAGAACGATGTGATACCTGCAGTGGGCAGCCCTGCTCAGCTGCCCCCATCTCTGCTCACAGCATCCTGATCTTGGGACAGCTGAGCTGCATTTTCAGGCAGGGTTCAAGGATATTCAGGCTGATGTCACTGCAGAAACCAAGCGTGGGTCCAGGAGAGCCACAGGTTCTGCTCTTGTGAGTTTGCTAAGCCCTCCCATGGACAAGCCCAGCAAGAACTCTGCTTGAGGATACCCTACTGCCAAGCACAGCATCATGTCAGTTGCTGTTGCTTTTAAAACAAGTCCCTAAGGATTGGCTGTTCCTTCACCCATCCTAGCCAAAGACAAAAACAGATCTTGGTAACTAAGTGCAAACACCTCTTGCACAGCCTTGCCTGCTGCTGTGTGTTACCTCAAAGAGATGCCACTGTCACTTCTAGGTGCCTAAACCCTTCCTTGCACCCATCTCCTCCTTCCACAGGAGCTCTGCTTCTGCACAAGCTGTATTTCGGAGCCAAATGCCCTCTGTGAAACCAGAGACACGCTGTGACCTCTGGGACGAGCCATACATCACCGGGGCGGCGCGAGAGCCAGCTGTAGTGACACGGAGCGGGCTCAGCGGTGCGCGTCAGCAGATTAACTCTGCTTAGAGGTGACTACAACAAATTACAGGAGGGGATTTTAATGTCATAACAGCTCTGGAAGTAGCAGCAATGTTCCGCCGTCAGCAGGCTGCGTGGGGTGGGATGGGATGAGGGAAGTCGTGGCAGGGAGCTTCCTGCCTTGCTGCTGGCTTTGGGGAAGAGCACGTTACTTTGAATGGAAACTTGGCAGCACGGCTTCACCGATGTTGCTCTTCACAAAAGACCTACAAATGCTACAGGCACTGCTCTAGTGATTTGAACCACTCACTTTGTAAGGCCTCTGGGTTTTTGTCTTTGTTTGGAGCTGAACTTTAGCTGGAGAAAAAGAGGCTGAGGGAAGTCTGCAGCTACCTGAGAGGAGGTTGTAGAGAGGTGGTGTTGGGCTCTTCTCTCCTGTGACACGCAACAGGACAAGAGGAAACGGCCTCAAGTCGCACTGGGGAGGTTTAGTTTGCAAATTTCTTCACTGAAAGGGTTAACAAGCACTGGAACAGGCTCCCCAGGGCCGTGGTGCAGTCACCAGACCCAGAGGCATGTGAAAGCCACATAGATACTGTGCTCAGTGACACTGCTAAGTGGGCACTTGGATGGCCCTGATGGTCTTAGATGTCTTTTCCAAGCTAAACTGTCTGTTTCTACAGTGGAGAAAAATCTCAGCAGTTAACTGCTGGGTTTCTATTGGAACAACAGAATAAAAGGGAAAAAACCAGCAAAAGTCAGTGAGAAACAGGAAAGGAAGCTCTCCACACGGACGCTCCCTACAAGCTGGCCGTGGAGCCTTCGCTCCACATTGCAGGTTGTAAGGACCAGATATAAACGACTTCTTGTTCTACGGTGATGGAGGCATTTTTTTCCCTAGGAGACATTTACAAGGAGGAAAAAAGCCAAACTCCCAAATAAAAAACCCCATCCTCACAGCCATTTATCAGGCTTTAATAGCTGCCCTGCTATTTCATATCATGTTCTAGGAGACTCACCATGGCTTTGTGGAAAAACATTTGTCAAGCACAGCCCGCTGCTGCTTTCAAACAATCACGTTTCACTCTCCAAGCAGCATTTCCAGTTGCTTGTAGAACGATTCACTTTCCTTCTGTGTGTTTTTACGGAAGATACACCTGAAAAAAATGTTTTGGCGTAAGTTCTCCTTATTTTTTGGGATGTTTTTAGTTCTGCTAGGGATCCCTTAACCTAGAAGAAACCAGTGGGAACTATTTCTCTCTGATGATGGTACTTCACATGCTCCACCTTTTCATTGAATTCCTAATGACACAAATGGACCCCAAGCACTGTGTCCTCCCAACAGGCAGAACAGCCCTACTAGCCAATTAGCAGTTTGGGCAAGCACATTTTTAGACAATTAGTGCTATTTACAGGCTCTGCTCCTGTTCAGGCCAAACACGGCCACCAAACGGGCAGAAAATACCAGTAGGAGTGTGGCTTGATGATGTTGGGCAGAGATGCTCAAAGGAGCTCAGAAAGGGGGACGAGGGGGTAGCTGCTATTAGCTGAACTACGACACGTTGGGAAGAAACAAGCAGTTGAGGTGGATCACTCTGATTTTGGTCTGGACACATGGAAAGATGTGAATGACTTCATAGAAAAGGGTTTTACAAAAAGAATCATCATAGAATAGAATCATCAGGGATTGGAAGGGACCCTGAAAGATCATCCAGTCCAATCCCCCTGCCACAGCAGGCTCACCTCACTGGAGAAGCCATGGAATCAGAGTCACTCGGGGTAGGAAGGAACCATCATGCAGTTCCAACACCCCCAGCACAAGCAGGGACACCCCACTGAGGGCTTTATCCCTTAACTAAACCACCCATGTAATTCCCTATATCCACTCAAACTGTTGTGGGCAGGGAGAAAGCTGCTCTGGCTGAAGGCACCGAGTGTGGCAGTCGAGTTCTACGTCTGCAACGCAGCTGGCGAAGGGCCTGGAGAATAAATCTTGTGAAGAGTGACTGGAAGAACTGGGGCTCTCTAGTTTGAAGAGGAGGAAGCTGAGAGGAGACCTCGTCACTCTCTATAACCACCTGAAAGGATGTTGTGGAGAGGTGGGTGCTGGTCTCTTCTCACAAGCCATCAGTGACAGAACAAGAGGGAACGGGTTCAAACTACAGCAGAGGAAGGTTAGACTGGACATCAGGAAAAACCTTGCTACAGAAAGAGTGGTCAGACTGGAACAGGCTGCCCAGGGAGGGGGCTGAGTCACCATCCCTGGATTTATTTGAAGATCGTTTAGATGTGGTGTTGAGGGATCTAGTTTGAGGGTGAACTTGGTAGAGTAGGGTTAGTGGTTGGACTTGATGGTCCCAAGGGTCTTTTCCAGACGGAATCAGCCTGTGATTCCCTGCACGCAGATGAAACCCCTTCTGAAAGCAGAACGAGCCCTAATTCCTGGGACTGCTGGTAGGGCTGCACCAAGAGCAAGGGGAAAAAGAGAATGACACTCGAAGAACAAAGCTTCCCTAAAGCCACATGACACAAAGCCCAACAAAGAATATCTTGGCAGGTAGGGGGTGGAGGAAGAAAAAACTCCCCAGCCTGTCTGTCCCAGCAGGAGGACGTAACGCAGGGTGAGGCTGACAGGGGAAAACACTGAGACTGTGAAACACGTGCCCTGTGCAAACGCCAGCGCTCTCAAACGCGGTGTTTGCGTCAGTCCTTTAGCTCCTTCCGCGCAGGCTCCTGCAGAAGTGATACCCTGAGAAATAGCTCCTAGTCTACAGGAGCAGCTGACGAGCAGCAGCGCTAGACTGCACGGAGATAATTCAATCAGTCAGCAAGCGCCGTCGTCTCAGTTTGTAAATTCATCTCGTGTGGCAGAAGGCCCAAAGCAAGGATTACGGCCGAGGAATTCCGCATGTGAGCGGGGAGAGGAGGAGCTTTGAGTTGCAGAGGCTCCTCTCAGAGGAAAAAAATGTGTATTAGCTTCTCCTTTGTGTCGCTTTGAAAAATCCATCATCAGGTCTGTGTGCTTAAAATAACATTAACACAGACTTTGCATCAATGGTGGTTCTACAGTCTTCTCTTACTGTCACCTCAGGCTGCACAGAGCTGTAGGGCTACAACCCGAGGTTGTACAGACTCCCTGTGTGACCTGAAGTGTCCCCCTACATCCCCACTCGTGTTGTCAGAGGCACGGATTTGTTCTAGCTCATCCCATCCATTGCTCACTTTCTGTTGTCACGTTTTAAAACCTCCTGTTTGTTATTCCAGGCTACGTTTTCTTAGAGCCCCTAACAAAGAGGGGCCTTTGGTGATGCTGGGCTTATTTTGAAAACAGATACCATCTAAAACACACAACTCTGGTTTTGAGAGAAAAACAAGCGAAGAGCAAACAAAAGCAAACTGTTCAACAAGGAATGCAGAGCCTCGGAGGACCACGGGGTGATCCTGGACTGACTGAGGAAACATAGTCTTACAGGCTGCTTTGAACTCAACATCCAGTGGCTACAGCCTCTCTCCTGCTCTGTGATTCTGCTCCTGCTCTGGCAGGGGGGTCAGACTAGATGATCTTTGAAGGTCCCTCCCAATCCCTAATGATTCTATGATTATCACACAGATCTCTTGAATCATAAGATTGCTCCTCCAAGGACCGACTCACCAGCTCTTGCTCTCTTTCTTCATGCAGTAGAAAGATGAAGTTGAAAACCAAGATGTTCCACATGCCTGACAGACACTTCTAACATGCCAGGTGCCCGGAGAAAATGTACCTTCTGAGTAAATGCTGTGAAGATGCACAACTGGCTACAGAGGACGACAAGAGGGAAAGAAAACTTTGCTTTATCTTGAGGTTCATAGAATCACAGAATCATTATGGACGGAAAGCACCTCCAGGATCATCAAGTCCAGCCCTCAGCCCAACAGCTCCCTAACCCCAAGACCGTGGACTCAAGTGCTCTAGCTACTCAGTTTTTACACCCCTCCAGGGATGGGGACTCCAGCACCTCCCTGGGCAGCCTGTTCCAGTGCCCAACCACTCTCTCAGGAAATAACTTCTTCCTAAGATCCAATCTAAACCTCCCCTGATACAATTTGAAGCCACTTCCTCTCATCCTATCATTAGTAATTTGGGAGAAGAGATCAGCACCCGCCTCGCTACAACCTCCTTTGAGGTAGCTGTAGAGAGCAAGAAGGTCTCCTCTCAGCCTTCTCTTCTCTAGACTAAATAACCCCAGTTCCCTCAGCTGCTCTCCACAGGGCCTGTTTGCCAGGCTGCCTTTCGTTGGCCCCACTCCAGCACCTCAACATCCTTCTGACACTGTGGCTCCCACAACTGGACCCGGTACCCAAGTGTGGTCTCACGAGTGCAGAGCACATGCCCTTCACCCAGGAGCTTTCCTGAAGCTGTTGGTGCAGGTGTTCCAGAAAACACAGCTCCACAGAGGTTTTCTACCCAACAGCTCATTTCTCCTGGACATTGTCCACTGCCTGAAAGCTCTAAACAAAGCAGCACTGCCCCCGTGACCAACCGAACGCAGCATTTCCTCACACTAAACCTTTTCTCCACTACCCTCTGCTTGTTTTCCTCGAAGGCTGCTGTAGTGAACAGATGGCGAGTGAGACCGCGGCAAGACTGCCACGACTATCGCATGAGCATTTAATCTGTTCAAACAAACAAATTCCTGTGTTAATCCTCACGGCCAAGCAGACACACACACACACACACAAATACCTACGTAAACACACATCTACACGTACCCGTAACATACACAAAAGCAGATCCCAGTTGTCAAGAGCTATCTACAGAACATAATGAGGATGAAGTCTGTAGGGTTGTGCTGGAAATCCTTGTAAACTCTCCAAATGTTCCTAATGGGGGGTATTTTTTTCCTTTTTAAAAAATTCTAGTCATTCTTTCAGATCTTGCAACAGACTTTCAGCAGCTTAAGAGACTCTCCACAACCCGGTGAAACTCCAGGACCTCTGGACCCACCCTTAGTTTCTGCAGTAACATCAGCCTGAATCTCCTTGAACCCTGCCTGAAAATGCAGCTCAGCTGTCCCAAGATCAGGATGCTGTGAGCAGAGATGGGGGCAGCTGAGCAGGGCTGCCCACTGCAGGTATCACATCGTTCCGCCCATCTGCTGCCTGAGCGTCACGGCCACTCATCGTTTCCGTAGGGCTAAAGCTCTCACTGTCTGCCGCAGGCCCAGTCTGTTTGTGCGTGTGTGGTGTGAGAGTGGTGCTGCTTTCCAGGCTCTGAAGGCACCACAGGAAAGCTGGGATGGGGCTTTTGACATGGGTGGTAGCAAGAGGACAAGGGGAAAGGGTTCCAGACTTGAAGAGGGGAGACTGAGGTTGGCCATGAGGAACAAGTTTGTTGCCCAAGGACAACCTGTTCACTTCCCATTGCTATAGTGCCCTTCTCTACTCACTTAGTGAATATTTAAATCAAGTCTGTAGCTCTACTCCAGTCACAAATTTTACACAACATAAGGGGTTGGATATGTCCTGACTGCAACTGAGCAAAGAATTGGAAATACTAGTTTAATTCTGGAGTGATTTTCACATCCTCCTCCCACTCATCGACGCAAACTCACCCTGCAAAGTGGCCACTTCTCAGACAGATCATTCACGTCTATGGAGCGCTCCAGCCTCAACTCATCCTGTGCTTCAGGTATTTCACAACCCCTGTCCGGAGCTGCTGCTTCTCCTCTTTGAAGACTTTAAAGTCTGCTGTTCCACTGCACGAGGTGGGGAAACAATCATGAAGCAAAGAACCCCTTTCAGATGGAGCCCGCTGGTTAGGGGGATTTTCTGCAGAGGTGGTTTTACGGCTGAGATGTAAGTGCTGCCTTCAAGACACAAGCAGAGATCATTTTTGAGTCGTTTGTCTTTAACACAATTCTACCACCCTAGATTTCCAAATCCGTTTGCTAAACTTCTCCTGCCTCAAAGAAATTCTGCATTTTAGCTTAAAAATATTTTATTGCTATTTTTTTGAAGAGCAATCATTAATCTTGCAAGCCCCTGACCCCTTAAACAGGAGTGAAGGAGGAAAACATGAGGCACAGGCTATTAAAGATTCAACATCTCACAGGATCACAGAACATGAGGGATGGGAAGGGAACTCCGAAGATCATCCAGTCCAACCCCCCTGCCACAGCAGGATCCCCTAGATCCAGTCACACAGGAACATGTTCAGGTGGGTTTTAAACATCTCCAGAGAAGGAGACTCCACAAAGCCCCTGGGCAGCCCCTTCCAGTGCTCAGTCACCCTCACTGGGAAAAAGTTCCCTCAAACTGATGAGGGAACACATTATGTTCCAGCTGACACCCACTGGCCCTTGTCCTATCAGGTGGCTCCCTGTTTCTTCACGAGCTGGTCTGTGCCACCACCCTGCACCCCAGATAGTTTACTCCTGTTCACAGGCACTGCAGGAGTAGCTGTTACTTCTAGATCTGTTTTCTCCCACACAGTCCTTATTTCATGTTTTATTGAAGATGCTTTAGGTCAAAATTGTCTTATAAAACCCTGTATTAGGAGCCCGTAAAATAGCAGCAAAAACACTCTTCTCAGTGTAACCTGATAGACTGCAGAACCCAGTCACATTGAAGGTTTGGGGTGGGGACCTGAGTGAAAAAACACAGCCCCACAACCAAACCCTGAATTCTTTTATACACAGGATCCTGCTAGAACATTCTACAGGAGATACCAAAAGCAGGACTGACAATGGACTGCAAGGACCAGCCCAAACAGACACACAACAGCTAGTTCTTCCTGCAGAATTTTTTCATTTAAAATGTGAGCATTTATTTACCTTTTTCTCTCAAAAGGGAAGCCCAGTTTCTCTGCTGCACAGCGCTTCCAGGAGCTTCCTTTGTGCATGACACGTTTTGTCTCCAGCAGAGAGAGGGCAGACAACTCTACTTTGATACCAAGTCTATCTTGGCTACCAAGTGAGGTGGGTAGTTGGAACCTCAACAGGATTATTGGTTCAAATACCGGAGCGCGGTGAGATTTCAGTCTGGTTGTTGTCAGGATTAACACAACACTGAAGTATCTGCTCTAGCTTCTGCAGAAAACCATTCAAGTCATCCTCAGCCTCGTGCCACTGCTGCCTAAGTAGGTTGCCAAGCTTGACTCAGTTGGTGTCGTTCAGGGTCTGCCTCTCAGCAGAGGTTCGTCCTTGTTAGACTTAGATTGGACGTTACAATTAGCTGTTCAAAATGCTGTGATAGAAACATAAACACAAAGCAAATGCAACAAGTATATAAACAGAACATTGATATAAACTTCATATGAAATACACATAATAATTATATACAAGTACAACATGAAAACACACGTCTGGTAGACACCAACCTACACGTCGTCGTGCGATTGACTGCGCTGACCTGCCTACTCCAGCGCAAGCGCGAGACGCCCAGGCCGTTACTGTTTTTCTGTTATGATAATAATTCACTGTAAACTCATTTTACATTTTAATATTTTATATTTTAATAATTTCAAGAGAAGAATTCAAGATCTCATTCAATTTAATACTCTCAAAGACATTCTTAATTGCTTCTTTCCCGGCTTATTACTCACTCGTGTCTCACAGCATCACTTCTGCTCCGTCCTTGCCCAGGTCTGGGGTTGGGTTTTGACTGTCTAACACCTATTTTATTTTTTGCTTCCTGCCAAAGGATTTTCCATTTAGTTCTTCCCCTTCCCACAAAAAGCTTGTTCTCACAGATGTGGCAGCAGTACTATCAGTGCGTGCTCCTGCCTGAATAGGGCCATGGATGATCATAATAATAACAAGACTAATGAGAGAAAGACTAATGAGAGGAAGAATTGCCACTGAGAGAGTCATTTACAGCCGGGAAATATTGTTCAGAAGTTGAAGTAGTTTCACCTCTGGGAGAACTTTTCCTTTTTCACTGTTATTGCAGAAGGAACTTTATCCCCGACGCAGCTCTTTTATGTCTTTGTTCACAGAAACACAGCATCATAGACTGAGGGGTTGGAAGGGACCTCGAAAGATCATCCAGTCCAATCCCCACCCCACAGCAGGATCCCCTAGATCAAGACAAACAGGAACATGTCCAGGTGGGTTTGAAATGTCTCCAGAGAAAGAGACTCCAGAACCTCCTTGGGCAGCCCCTTCCATTGCTCTGTCACCCTCACTGGGAAGAAGGTCCTTCTCATACTGATGTGGAACCTCCTATGTTCCAGCTGACACCCATTGCTCCTTGTCCTATCACTGGATGCCCCTGAGCAGAGCCTGGCTCCACGCTCCTGACACCGGCTCTTCACATATTTATCCACATTCATGGGGTCACCCCTCAGTCTCCTTTTTTCCAAGCTCAAGAGACCCAGCTCCCTCAGCCTTTCCTCAGCAGGGAGATGCTCCACTCCCTTCATCATCTCTGTGGCTCTGCGCTGGACTCTCTCCAGCAGCTCTGTCCCCTTCTGGAACCGAAGGTCCCAGAACTGGACACAAGATTCCAGATGTGGCCTCAGCAGGGCAGAGCAGAGGGGGAGGAGGACCCCTTTCTATCTACTAACCACCCTCGGTCTGCTCCACTCCGGGATGCTGTTGGTCTTCTTACCCACAAGGGCCCATTGCTGGCTTAATACAGCTTCATGGCCTTTCTCTTATGTATCTATAGTAACTTCTCTTCCCACAGACATAAATCATCTCCAGCCTTACCTCCCCTTTCACTTACAGCTGCAGGAACACTTGTGCAATCACGCAGTCTCACTTCAAATGCTGCAGTCTGGCTTTAAAGGACCAAGGAGCCACACACCCCTCCATTTTTCATGTTAGATGTGAAGCTGACCATTCAAGAACTTGCATCTTTTTTCCATGGTTCTCTCATACTAATTGTTTCTTAGGAGCAGTGAAGGAGTAGAGACAAGGGGACAGATAAGGGGGTGGTTTAGACTCCTCTCACTGGTGCCCAGTGCCAGGCAACAAGCACTAGCTGAAGCACAGGATGTTCCCTCTAAACCTGTGACTGTGAGGGTGGCACAGGTTTTCCAGCAAGGTGGTAGGTTCTTCATCCTTGGAGATATTCAAAACCTAACTGGACATGGTCTTGAGAAGGCTGCCCCTGATGGAGCAGAGGGGCTGGACCAGACAATCTCCAGTGGAGCCTGTCAACCTCATTCAGTGAAACAGCAGAATCTGCCCCAAGACTGCCCAAGCCACAGAGATTTTACAGAAATGCCCCCACCACTTGACCTCGTGAGCTCTTCTGAACCCTAAGAGGATGGAATGTCTCAGAGCAGAGGAAGGAAGTCTCGTTTCTTCCCCAGTCTCGGTTTCTTGAGCTGCTTCCCCTTGGAGATAACCAACTGAGGTCACCATCCTGCCAGCTCTCATGTGTGAGACAAACTATCACAGGAGATACTCCATCAAAGCCAGTTACTGATGTGGTTAGAGCTCAAACATATGCTAATGGTTCCAGAAGATAAGGCTCCTCCACAGCACTTCCTTTGAGTTGTGCTGGTGTTTTCAGGGGTAGCAAGACAGCCGGAATGCAGAAATTACCATCTCATTTCACCCTCCAGCAGCCAGCAGATGATGGTATCGCCATCGTTCCGGTGAACCCAGCTGACAACAGCATCATTCTGGTGAATCCAGCACCATTCTGAGCTTCTGTCACTTCAGCTGTGTGCAAGCTCTGCGTTACGGGTCAGCTGCAAATCTCCAGTCAAACAGTCACCATCAGGTGCTGAAGAAATGGGAGAAGGGTTCAAAGGCTCTCTGGTACCAGGGCATCCGGCACACTGGAAGGAAAAGGAGCAGCACAAGGAAAGCTCTGGGCTTCCTGCTGGTATTTTAAAAACCCCTTCAACTGTCAAGCGTGGAAGAAGCAAACGACTGTAACAGCCAGCGCTCTCGCCTCCCAGGGGAAGGGGTATTTCAGAGCCTCATCACATCTCCAGACACACAGTTAGCTGAGCCCCACTAAAACAGCTGCCACTCTCAATTCAGTCCTCCGAAGCAGTCAGAGCTGAGAATTTATGCCAATGCTGCTCTTCTTGTTTAAAAAACTAAACATCGGAGTCCCTCCATCTACAAAATCATTGATTCCTCCTTTCTGGTTATGAAAATAAATAATCACGATGCTAAAGAAATACTTCGGGGCACCCACTGTAAGTGAAGCTCCATGCGAGCACCTACGATCCCTGGATCCTCCCCTAAACACTGGGAGGAAGCAGTGAACCTCTCCCAGCTAACGCAGCGCGTCAGCCCTTCTCCGTACCGCAAGTGAGGCTGGTGCTTCATGCACTTTATGTCTTTGCGTCTCTGTGCCTAAGACACACGATAAAGGCATTAAGACACAGCTCAAGGACGTTGTGTAGAACGTCAAGGAAAACATCTCAGTCACAGTAAGCAGCTCCTCTCAGCCACCACTCTGAACGTTTCCTGCAGCATGTAAAGCTAGACCCCAGGATTTTCCGTAGAGCGTGAAAACTGCAGCACAAAACCTGCACGTGAAATAAAAGCTGGAGGCACTCACCAAGATCAGGCAATAGATGATGGACCTACAGCACCCACACGGGATCCACTTTGGTTCTTGTCGATCTGCTGTGCACTCCTTGGCCTTGGGCACCAACACAGGCAGTGCTCAGGAAGAACAAAGACCACGAAGCCAACGCGTAGCTCATTCAGCTTTGGGCTCCATGTGTCTTGTTATTAAATCTCTCCGTTTCCATCGCTGTCATATCAATTGCTTTACAATCCGGTGGGAGTCAAACTGGAAAGAGGGAAGTACTTTCCTGGTGTAACCCAGAGATTCACTCTGCAGAAAACGGATGATCTGTAGGAAGAGCCAAGACAATTATCACTGCAGAGACATCTGTGGGAAGATCACAGAATCACAGAAGGGACCTCGAAAGATCATCCGGTCCAAACCCCATGCCACAGCAGCATCCACTAGATCCAGTTGCACAGGAATGCCTCCAGGTGAGTTTTAAACCTCTTTAGAGAAGGAGAGTCCACAACCCCCCTGGGCAGTGCTCTTCCAGTGCTCTGTCACCCTCACTGGGGGGAAGGTCCTTCTCAGATTGATGTGGAACTTCCTATGTTCCAGCTCACACCCATTGCCCCTTGTCCTATCATTAGATGTCACTGAGCAGAGCCTGGCTCCATCCTCCTGACACCTGCCCTTTCTGTATTTATCAACATTAATGAGGTCACCCCTCGATCTCTTTTTTTCCCAGCTCAAGAGACCCAGCTCCCTCAGCCTTTCCTCAGCAGGGAGACGCTCCACTCCCTTCATCATCTCTGTGGCTCTGCACTGGACTCTCTCCAGCAGTTCTGTGTCCTTCTGGAGTTGAGGGTCCCAGAACTGGACACAAGATTCTAGATGAGGTCTCAGCAGGGCAGAGCAGAGGGGGAGGAGAACCTCTCTCCATCTACTAACCACCCCACTTCTAAGCCACCCCAGGATGCATCTTCTCCTGTACGGCTGCAAGTTTGAGCTGAATTTCTTCCAACAAATATGTGGCAGCTCCAGTTCCAGAGCAAGAAAAGAGTCACTGACAAAGTCCCTCTCCTTCAGAGCTCACAGTTCTCTCGCTGCAACAGGTTTTCAGAAACAGAAAGGAGAGGGAGGCTGCAGCAAAGGCAGTATGTTCTACCTGGAGATCAGGAGGTCATCAGTCAATGACCAAAATGATCCATCAGCTCAAGTTGCTGTATGTGTGATTGTCCGTCCTTCCTCCAGCCTCTCGCTGCTCACAGTCCTGGAGATGCCTGAACTGCTTCATTGGGGTTTCTCTCCCAAAGAAAGCCCTCCCCTGGAGCGCTGCCATTGAAGGGTTCATGGTTTATTCAAATGTGAAATCGTGTCTCCTGTGTTTAACTGCGAATCCAAAGCTAGTTGGAAATACTCCGCTACGGCGCCCTATCGATACGCGGGCCGTGCTGCTGAGCAGTGGTGCTGGACTGCTGCAGAGGGGCGTCTAGAAGAAGTGTGGCACGGATCCAGGAGGAGGAAAAACAAGGGACTAAAAGGAAAGCAGCCTGCCCGCTGCAAGATATTAAGAGTTAAGCTGCTGTTAGAGAGAATTAAAATCACGGGCTCCGGTTCTACAAACAATCACACACGTGTTTCACTTTAAACACATCAGTGGGTCTGCAGACTCCGGTGAGCCTCGCTGCGTCGCTCAGAGGTACTGACACGGGGCAGACACGCCAGGCAGGAATCCTCACTGAGCCTCCTCCCTGAGCCACCGCTCCTCCCGTTCCCACGGATGCACGTGCCACAGACAGTCTGAGCAGTTACTGGTGGGAGCCACCGCTGACAACCCTCGCTGCCAGCTCCAAGCTGTGGACACCCAGTCAGGGACTCCATCCGAAATTCTGTTGGAGCAGACAGAGGCATCTGCTTTCAAAATGAGCCTTTCAGCCCAGAAGGCTACTAGAGTACTCCAGGCTTTTCGTTTCACACAGACTTTCTGTTGTTAGTGACACTAATTCATTGTGATGTTTCATGTTAATGCAAGCGCTGACTTCATAGAATCATTCAAGTTGGAAAAGACCTCTGGGATCACTGAGTCCAACCATCAACTCTACTCTGCAAGGTCACCCCTAAACCAGATCCCCCAACACCACATCTAAGTGACTTTTAAACACATCCCGGGATGAGGACTCCACCACCACCCTGGGCAGCCCATTGCAGGGCCCGACTACTCCTTCCATGAAGGATTTCTTCCTGGGGTCTAAACTTCCCCCTGTTGAAGCTCGAAGCTCTTCCCTCTGGTTCTGTCACTAATGACCTGTGAGAGGAGAGCAGAACCAACATCTCTACAGTGTCCTTTCAGATAGTTGTAGAGAGCGATGAGGACTCCCCTTAGCATCCTCCTCCTCAAACTAAACAGCCCCAACTCTCTCAATTTCTCTTCAACAGATTCATTCTCCAGGCTCTTCACCAGCCTCGTTGTCCTCCTCTGCCCTCACTCCAGCACCTCGATGTCTCCCTTGTACTGAGGTGCCCAGAACTGGATCTGATACTCAAGGTGCAGCCTCCCCAGTGCTGACTGCAGGGGGACAATCACCTCCCTCCTCCTGCTGGATGCACAGTCTCTAATCCAGGCCAGGGTGCCACTGGCCTTCTTGGCCACGTGGGCACCCTGCTGGCTCTTATTCATCCTCCTGCCCATTAGAACCCCCAGGTCCTTTTCTGCCAGCCTGCTCTCCAGCCACACTTCTCAGTGATGACAGACTCATAAATGCTCGTGTACAGAGTCAGAGGTAGTGAAGACCTTGCAGGCAGCGCTGTACCTTCCCTCGTGTCCAAACGGCGCAGGCTCGCTCTCATCTCCTTCTTTTCAAGGTTCTGCACAATTCTTGGGCAGTTTATGCACCTGAAACCACTTCACTTGTGTCTGACTGAACGGCTGCCCACCTCTTCGTGTGGAAACAAGAGCTTTTGTTGAAGTACAGATGAACTACTTCCCTTAAACCCTGGGAAAAAAGAGGGGGATTGATTTGGGCTGTGCATTTGCTCCTCAGCTCCAGATGTAGGCTATTAACTGCCCATTGCTGGCTTTGCTAATAAATCACGCCTGGAGGACTCTGTTTTGCAAGATGGCAAGGGATGAGGTCTCTTGTTTGTTTTGTTGCTGTTGTTGTTGTTGTTTTCTATCACAGCTGATTTGTTTGCTTTGTCTTGTTTTGTTTTTTACTTAGGACCTCCTGGCAACAACAGCAGAGTATCTGGTTTGCAGAAGTGAAGCCCGTGCTGTACTGCGAGTCACAGCTGCACCACCTACAGCTCACGGAAGGGCATGTGCAGGCCCTAGGAAGAGGCAAAACCGGCGCCGGCAGCTGGTCAGTGCACACCTGCCTGGTGTCTGACGGGAAAAGGCACACAGCTCTGCGTACCTTCCTTAGAACCACAGAATCATCCAGGCTGGAAAAGACTCATGTCCAAGTGTCCACCCTACAGCTCTCAACCACTAACCCAACTCCTCAAACACCCTGGCTGCCTGGTTGATGAACCCCTCCAGGGATGCTGCCTCCCCCCACTCCATGGGCAGCCTGTTCCAAGGCCTCCCCACTCTTTCTGGCACGAAGTTTTTTCCTAAGATCCAAACTGACTCTCCCCTGGCACAACCTGACCCCATTTCCTCCAGGCCTGTCAGCAGTCCCTAGGGAGAAGGGACTAACCCCCACCTTGCTCCAAGCTCCCTTCAGGTAGCTGTAGAGAGCAGTGAGGTCTCCCCTCCGCCCCTCTGCTCCAGGCTGAGCAGCTTCAGCACGCAAAAGCACTTCCCAGCCTTTGTGGAAACCCAGTCGTGCACAGACTAAGCGACACACAAGTGTTCTTGCAGAGGGGACCTGGGCTATGAAGAGTTAAGAAAGAAGCAGAAATCTTTTGGCACAGCCAAGACAACTCTTACCCAGGCGGCCCTGCTGTTGTTTTAGATTAAACTGCCTTATACTCCTGAACAGAGTTAAACTGGTTTTTACAGCCAATCTCAGAGCAGTGCCTGGGACGTGGGACGTCAAGAGGTAAATAAACATGATGACAAATTAGGAGAAAGGCCTGCATCTCCTTTTTAGGTGCCCGATGGAGCTGTGCCTGGCTTTTGTGTCAGAATTGGCCGCCCTTCGGCAATTATTTTGTGAGAAAACCATTTCAAAAGTGCTTCTCCCTTACCTGTTGGGAAAAGGGCTCCCAAAGTCGTAAGCAGTTGCCAAATCGTGAGAAGCTGGGGTGTGATGCATGAAGGCTTCACTGCACCAACCTGCCAGTGCCTTGAGCCTGCTCCAGAGGGACCGTTCCGAGGCATGAGCATCCTGGAGATGGCAGAGAGCCACTTGATGCTAATTGTGGTGATGGTCTGGTGGTTTATTTCACCTTCACTCCCTGACTGCCAGCCAGCAACAGGGCCAAAAGCATCGACGTGTGTAATGCAGCCTTTATTATCTGGTTGTCATTAAAAGCATCTTCAGAGTGGGCAGCACTGCAGCATCTGGACATCCTCTGCACTTCCACGGGCCAGAGCTGCACCCACTGGCACCGTGGTTCTGCCCCTGCACTGCTTCTATTGTTTTGTAATCAGCCTGAAACCGCTGCAAAGTCTGACTTAGTCCCAGGGAGCTCGAAGTATAGACAAACATATTTTGCCAAAGAGCAAGACAAAGCATCTTGGGGTTCACTCCTGGTTTGGAGGGGGTTTTGTTTTTTCTTAATGAAAAGACAATTCAAAATAACCACATTTACTCCATGAAGACCAAGGCCAAAGAAGATGCTGCTGTTGCCTAAGGCTGAGAAGGGAACGTTTGCTGAGATACTTACACGGTGCCGATTCACCCAAAGACGATCACAGGTCCACCCCAGGAGTGTTGTGTTCTGTAGAGGAGACACACTTACAAGTAACAGATACTGCACAGAATCACAGAACGTGAGGGACTGGGAGAGACTTCAAAAGTTCCCCTAGATCCAGCCACACAGGACCATGGCCAGGTAGGTTTTAAACATCTCCAGAGAAGGAGACTCCACAACCCCTATGGGCAGTGCTCTTCCAGGGCTGTCACCCTCACTAGGAAGAAGGTCCTTCTCAGATTTACGTGGAGCCTCCTCTGTTCCAGCTCACACACTTTGCTTCTTGTCCTATTACTGGTGGCCCCAGAGCAGACCCTGGCTCCATCCTCCTGACACCCACCCCTCACATATTTATAAACATTAATAAGGTTACTCCTCAGGTTTCTTTTTTCCCTGCTCAAGAGATCCAGCTCCTTCAGCCTTTCCTCAGCAGGGAGACACTCCACTCCATCATCTTTGTGGCTCTGTGCTGGACTCTCTCCAGCAGCTCTGTCCCCTTCTGAAACTGAAGGTCCCAGAACTGGACACAAGATTCCAGATGTGGCCTCACCAGAGTAGAGAGGGAGGAGAACCTCTCCATCTGCTAACCACCCGGCTTCTGATCCACCCCAGGATGCCTCTGGCCTTCCTGGCCACACGGGCCCATTGCTGGCTCATGGCCACCAGGTCCCTTTCTCCTACGCTGCTGTCTAGCAGGCAGATATTTAACTTTACCTCCAACAACTGCAGTTTAGGTTTCTGAGTAGCTCCTGAGTTTTCTGAGAACCATGGAATTACCCCCCTGCCCACAGCCACGGCACTACGGAGCTCTGCAGTCAAGCCCACCCTGTTCCTGGGTAGGATTTCTTTCCATGATTTGCTGAAAACTCACCACAGTTTCCACCAGCTTCTGGTATCCCAGTGGCAATGGGGAATCCTGCACAAGAAACACTTCACAGAGCTGGTAGGGCTGATGCAGGCTGGGAAGGAAGCGCAGAGACGCTGCTCTGTGTGGTAGAAAGAGAAGTACAAAAGAAGTGAACAAGTCAGGCTCAGGATAAATCTCTCTTGACTTCAAAAAGCTCCATTAGATTTTATTATTTCAGGGTGTGTGATGTCATCAGAGATGTTGGGTGGCAGCACAGACCAATTCACTTGGATTTGGATAATGTTTTCCTTATGCATTAGCCTGTGGGGCCTGGTCATCACCCTGGACTGAGCACGCTGGGGCGCGGAGGTAACTCTACCCCCCAGGACCCACAGCCCAGCAAAGCACTTGTTACGCTGCCGTCCTGGAGCCTCGCAGCAGAGCCCCACCGCTGAGGGTCATTTGCTGTCCCCAGAAGGCACCTCAGTGTGTTCTCTTGGTGCACCTCGGGCCCTCTCACAAGCCCCTTTAAGCCAGAACAAATAATAGCTCCAGTTTAAAAAAAATGAAAACAAAATCCAAACCTGCTGCAGTTCCCACTGACTGACAAGAACCCCAGACATGGACGGTGGGCGGCAGCTGATCCACAGAGGGTGCCTTTGTCCTGGGCCATGTCAGTGCTGTCATGGACTGCAACTGGGGAGCTGATGTCAGAGGCTGAAGCGTGTTCCTGTGTTATTTTGAAACGTCCTGGAAGAGAAAACCAGCGATAAAGTGACAGGAATCTCTGCAAAAATGACTTGGATGAGGGTGCACTGACAGCAAGCTTGCTGGTGACACAAGTCTGGGAGGAGTGGTCAACACCCCAGCAGGCTGGGCTGCCACCCAGCAGGACCTGGACAGGCTGGAGAGCTGGATGGGGAGGCACTGAATGAACAATAACAAGGACAGTGTAGAGTCTGGCATCTGGGCAAGAACAACCCCCATAGGTTGGGGACTGACCTATTGGAGAGCAGCATAGGAGAAAGGGACCTGGGGGTCCTGGTGGCCAGCAGCATGGCCAGGAGCCAGCAATGGGCCCTTGTGGCCAAGAAGGCCAACGGCATCCTGGGGTAGAATAGAAGTGGGGTGGTTAGTAGATGGGGAGAGGTTCTTCTCCCCCTCTGTTCTGCCCTGCTGAGGTCACATCTGGAGTATTGTGTCCAGTTCTGGGATCATGAGTTTCAGAAGGAAACAGAACTGCTGGAGAGAGTCCAGCATGGAGACACAGAGACAATGAAGGGAGTGGAGCATCTCCCTGATGAGGAAAGGCTGAGGGAGCTGGGTCGCCTGAGCTTGGAGAAGAGGAGACTGAGGGGTGACCTCACTGATGTTGGTAAATAGGTGAAGGGTGGGTGTCAGGAGCATGGAGCCAGGCTCTGTTCAGGGGCCTCCAGTAATAGGACAAGGAGCAATGGGTGTGAGCTGGAACAGAGGAGGTTCCACATCAATCTGAGAAGGAACTTCTTCCCAGTGAGGGTGACAGAGCCCTGGAAGGGGCTGCCCAGGAGGGTTGTAGAATTATCTTACCTGTAGACATTTAAAACCCACCTGGACATGTTACTGTGTGACTGGATCTAGGTGATCCTGCTGTGGTAGAGGCATTGGACTGGATGATCTTTCAAGGTCCCTTCCAATCCCACATTATTCTGTGCTGTGTCCACAATCACAGGTCTTCACAATGAACAGAGAGGCTAAAGGTGAGTGAGTGGAACCAGCCAGACTGAGACTCTACAGCCATCCAGCAGGGCTGGTGTGCCCACCATAGGGTACCTCTGCCCATGGGCACCAGGCACAGGAGTCAGGACACATCCAGGCATCTCCCTTGGCTAGTAAAGGCTTCTGGGGCACTCTGCCTCACAGTCACGTTAATCACAAGAGAGAATTTGTAAAGAGGATCAACAGATCACTCTGGTCAGAAAAGAGCCCTGGGATCATTGAGTCCAACCATCTACCCCACCTTACAAGTTCATCCCTAAACCAGATCCCTCCACACCCCATCCAAACAAACTTTAAACACATCCACAGATGGCTCCCTGGGAAGCCCATTCCAGTGCCTGACCAATCCTTCTGTGAAAAAATTCTTCCTCATATCAAGTCTAAATCAACCCTGTTGTAACTTCAACCCATTCCCTCTTGTTCTATCTCTAACTGAAGATAAGATGGCGAGAAGGTTGTTCCTTTCCTTACATCTCTTTTCTCAAGACAGATGTGCACACAGAATCACAGAATCATTCAGGCTGGAAAAAGGACCCTTGAGTCCAACCATCAACCCGAGTCGACCAAGTTCACCCCTAAACCAGATCCCCCACAGCACACAGAAGCAAAAGCGGAACACGGTGAAATCTCTTCCAGCTCTGCTTAAAAAATGCCTCACATCAGTTATATCACATTCATACAACATTTAGGGCCAGAGTAGAAAACCTTCTGCATGGTCATGCTGAGGATCAATCGAGTCAGCAACGTCTGCCTGGGAATAAGGGGGGAAAACTGAATGGATGTGCAAGTGCTTTGCATAGAATCATAGCGTCATCCTGGCTGGAAAGGACCTCCAGGATCATTGTCCAGCTCTCAGCTCAACAGCTCCCCAACCCCTAGACCATGGACTCAAGTGGTCTAGCTACTTGGTTTTTAAACACCTACAGGGATGGGGACTCCAGCACCTCCCTGGGCAGCCTGTTCCAGTGCCCAGCCACTTTCTCAGAAACAACTTCTTCCTAAGATCCAGTCTAAACCTCCCCTGACACAACTTGAGGCCATTTCCTCTCGTCCTATCACTAGCGATTCGAGAGAAGAGCCCAGCACCAACCTCCTTTGAGGTAGCACTAAGGTCTCCTCTCAGCCTCCTCTTCTCTAGACTCAGTAACCCCAGTTGCCATCACACCCTATGAACAGACTCACACACACACACAGACATCTGCAAGCACACAGGACTTTCCAAGGCTCCGCCGAACGAGCAGAACTCTGCCTAACCCAGCAACACTTCTGGACACACTCTGCTTTCCAGACGCCCAGCTGACTCTGGTATTTTGTCAGTGGGAAGCGCCCGTGAGGAGGGGGTTTGAATAAACATTTATTTATGTGCAATTATGTCATCTGCTGGATGCTCCACTCTGGTTCTGGCAGAAGCCCTGATTAAAGGGAAAGAGCAAAATGCATGAACGAAGGGGCGACCTGTCATTTGTTTTCTCCTGCAGCCGGAATAGAAGGCAGAGGCACAGAAACCCTCACCCACATCATGCTGACAGCCCAGGGGTCTTGTTCTCCCCACTGCCAGCTGCACGTGCCCGGGTTGGTTTTTAACTCCAAAACAGATTGAGCTGAAACAGCTCCTTTTACATCTATATCACACACGCACACACGTTACACCTTTGTTGTAAGTGCAAACTTTCTGGGCCCCTCACTTCAGGAAAGAGATTGAGGGGCTGGAGTGTGTCCAGAGGAGCAAAGAGGCTGGAGGGAAAGGCTGATGAGGAGAGGCTGGGGGAACGGGGGGTATTTAACCTGGAGGAGATCAGGGGGGACCTTCTCCCTCTCTACAACTCCCTGAAGGGAGGTTGTTGTTAGCTGGGGGTTGGGCTGAGGGAGCTGGAGGAGGCTCATGGGGGACTTTTTCCTTCTCTAAAACCCCCTGAAGAAGGGAAGTTGTAGTCAGGTGGGGGTTGGGCTCTTGTCCCAGGCAACCAGGACGAGAGGACAGGGCCTGAAGCTGCCAGGGGAGGGATGGAAGCCCAGGTGGGTACGGCCAAGTCACTTTCATTTCAATAATGCTGTAAATAACAGCATCACATTTTGTACAAGTGGCTTCAACAGGTATCTGAAGCACCCTTCCCTTTTTGCTGTCAAGTCCGACCACTCCTGTGAGTGACTCCCACACAGCCTTCACGCGTACCAAGTGCCCAAAAGGGCTGCATTTTTGTAGTCTTGGTTGTCCTGATCATCTTGGCTCACGGACAGTTTATGGATAAAGCTGCAAAGGAAGATTCTTGGGTCTTGATAACCACTGAATCCAGAACATTAGAGATTGGAAGGGACCTCGTAAGATCATCTAGTCCAGTCCCCCTGCCAGAGCGGGATCCCCTACATCAAGTCACACAGGAACACGTCGTCCAGGTGAGTCTTAAACGTCTCCAGAGAAGGAGACTCCACAACCCCCCTGGGCAGCCCCTTCCAGGGCTCCGTCACCCTCCCTGGGAAGTTACCAACGGATCAGAGGAATAAGCGCAGCCTCTCACCCACCTTTCCAGGTCCCTTCCCATCCCTAATGCTCTGTGATGTCGCTCCAGGTCCGTGTTGTGATGACGTACGGGAGGAAAACTATCTGATCTGAGTATTGCCTCGAGAGAAGAGAACAAAATGTTGGGTCACAGCCAGCTCTACTGTCTTGGACGCAAACCCTGCTACGAGAGCTCACACCATTATCACTGCTATTAAAGACAAAGGTCTCTTCTTAAAACCGTCAAGCCCTTCTCTCAGACCTCACTGATTCCAGGCCGACTGCCTGGTTTTCAGCGATGCTTCTAAATCTCCGCAGGCCTGGCCACCTGTGGAAGGCAGCTGAAGCCGGGAAGAACAGCATCAAATCGAGTTTACTTCCTACTCTTCCATTCCAAACGCCGTGCACGTGCGCTTAATCTAAAGTCCGTGTGTTTTCCCACTGGAACCGGGGGGATACACAGACGACGAGAGGTAGGCAGATGTGAGAGTCGCGGGACCTGGGGCTGGAGTGAAGACAAGCTCCAGCAAGTGGAAGCTGCGACAGGAGGACAAATCAAAGACGACAGAAGCCATAAACAGCAGTAATAGGGAGGAGCTGACCCAGGGCACAGGTGGATCACAACCTTCATCGCAGCAAACTGACAAGCTGAAAGACAAATTCCCAACCACAAATCATTCTCTCTTCTTACAGGGAGAGAAAATAAAGGCACTGGAGCCAAGTCTTGAGAATGAAGGCAAATGAGGAGAAAGCAGGTTTTCAAGGTGTTGAAAGCCTCGTAGTTCTAACAGCATGGAGGAAAGAAACCCTCAAAATGTTGTGGATGTGTGTCTCCACAGTGAGGATGCTATGAAAGCAAAAAGAAATGGGTTAAAAGATGATCAAAACATCAATAAAAGGTGAATCTGAATTTGTCTTTTGGAACCGAGGAGAAGAAGCAAGTTCCTCTAGACCTGCAAAGGATGACAGAGAGAGGATTCAATGAAGGGGACATTCTAATGATAGAGGGGAAGAGGGGAAGAGGGGAAGGGGAGAGGCAGGGGAGGGAACAGGAAGGGGAGGGGAAGGAGAAAGACAAAGACAGACCAACAAAGACTGAAAAGACTGAAAGAAAGAAAAAAAGAAAATTAAAATAAGTAAAATAAAGCAAAATAAAATATAAAATAAAGAAGTGAATAAAAGTAAATAAAAAAGTAAATAAATCCTGTTTTGTTCCACTTTGATGGATTTGAAAGTTCTTCCCTGCCACTGATTTACTCCGCAGTTTCACTCCACACATAAGCTAAAGCGAATGAAGTGCCTCCCATTGATTCCTTTAAGGCACAGCTCCTGCCCTCAGCCATCCCACCTCCAAACGTCTGTGCAGCCACCCCTCTGCTCCTACAACCCTGGCCACGACTTGGGTATCCAGCAGGAATAAGCACATAGGTGTCACTACTCACTCTAGTTACACCCTAACAATATGAACTGCATTTTTGACACCCAGCACCTGTTTCAGAGGCTGTTTTTTGCTCAGCACTTCTGCTCTCACAAAGGCACCGCGAGCGACAGATGACCTTTAAAGGCCATGGGGTGACCGGCTTGCGGGTGGTAACTGTGGGTGGTCTGGAAGGGGCAGGAGATAGGAAGCTGGTAAGACTTTTCCAAGGGAAAACACTGGAAAGTTAAATTCTCAGCTTAGATTGATGTTGTCCGTTACCTACGTCTTGAAAAGTTTGACGCTGGCAGCATCGGGGCGGTTTCCCATGTCTAGCACTCGGTGGGAGCTCACAGCACAACCCAGAGCGGGGCTTTTGTCCTTAAAATTCAGTTTGACATCCGCTCTGGCGCAGAGATGGGGTTGAGTCACAACTTTTGAAGTCACAGCCACATCAGAAAGCCCCTAAAGTCTGAGGGCATCTGGACTGCTAGTTTTGGCTCAAACCACCTCCAATCTTCTTGTAAACAGCTTGGCATCCTTCCTATTTGTACATACTCGGGGAATGATGTGAAACAGGAAAGAAAATAAGTCCGCTAAAATAATCCTCTGCCCCCTGTTGTGCCTGTGAATGAACTGGAGTCCGTCAGAGAGGGGATCTGCCAGCAGCAGCTGGGAGGTTATTCTCTTTGCATGTGCTGTTTGCTACAGAAATCCCCATTAAGAGATGCTGTGGTGATAACAGAATTGCAGGAGGACATCTGACTGGTCCATGTCCTGGGTCTCTAGAGCCATCTCATGTGAGTGGTGAGTCACCCCTACAGAGATTAGCTCCAACTGAGCTCAGCTTCATCAGGACAGGACAGGAGTCTCCTGACAACAGCGCTGCTGAACCTCTCGTAACGGGACCTACATAGAAACATTCAGCTTGGAAGAGATCCTTAGGATCACCCAGTCACCAACCCCACTCTACAAAGCTGACTCCTAAACTGGATCCCCCCAACACGACATCTAAATGATCTTCAAACACCTCCAGGGATGGTGACTGACCGCCCTCCCTGGGCAGCCTGTTCCAAGCCCTGACTACTCGTTCTGTGAAGGAGTTTTTCCTGCTGTCCAGCCTTACACTCTCCTGGTGCAGCTTGAGGCCCTTCCTTCTTGTTCTGTCACTGATGACCTGTGAGAAGGGACCAGCACCCATCTCTCTTCAATGTCCTTTCAGGTTGCTGCTGATCCTGTCCCTGAGCACTCTGCATCCTTCAAGCGCCTGTGTTGCATCTGTCTTCCTTTTCCCAGATTCACAGAACGATGGGAGCTGGAAAAGCCCTCTGAGCTCATCCAGACCAGACCAGGGCCAAACATCACGACAGTGGCCACACCAGGGCACTAAGGGCCACAGCCAGGCTGGCCTTCAACACCTCCAGGGATGAAGACTCCACCACCACCCTGGGCAGTCCATTCCAAAGTCTTCTCCATCACTCTCCACCTCTAACAAACCCAAGAAAAGCAAAGGGGAGGCACGATCAGTGCTTTTCCTGAACTGCCCTGTGAAATCAGTGTTAACAGAGGTCAGCAAACGGCCAACAGGTGACAAGGAGGGGGGTTTTGCTCACATCTGCTCCCAGAGCCCTGCTTCTGATTTCTCAAACCACAAGTGACTGTCGAAGGCTGGAGGAGGAGGAGGAGCAGCACGTGAAACCTGCCTCAGTCCTTAACAGGGGACAGAGCGGAGACATTCACCAACTCACGAGAAACAGCCTGCAAAAGGAGGAGAAAAGAGTCAGTAACGACAACAACTTTAATTGGAAAGAAAGAAGGGGGCCTGAAAACAGCTCCCACACCGCTGGTGGCCACCGGTGCTGCGCCGAAGCTGTCGTCTGTTGACTCTGGCAGCGCGCGCGTCGTTCGGCAGATAAATGCCTTTAGCAGACCCCTCCGGACAACGGGAGCGCACACATTTCATCCAGACTGCTCAGGCCGGGGGGAAGCTCTGTTGGTGGCCGCAGACGGCGAAGAACCAGGTATAGGAAACTCTGAGCAGAGCAGACATGTGCTCCCAGGGAAAAATAACAAGAAGCAAATCCTGTCTTTCCCCCCAGCTCCTCCTTATCCAGCAGCCTAAGAGCAGCCGCTCGTAAATCTCAGGCATACACACCAATTTTGCTGGTGTGGCTGAACTGGAAGTGGTCTTTCCTTTCAGGTAGCCACAGAGCCACACAATCTGCTTGGGGAACGCAGGGCATATTTTATCTGCTCACATCCCAGCTGCTTTAAGAAACCACATGCGGCTAGAGGGACCGCCGATGCCTCAGCCTGTTAGCCACCGCGAAGGGCTCTCCGCCCTGGGTCTCAGCTAAGCAAGAAACGGTGGGATTTCTGTTTGTTACGTGGGCTCAGAAAGCCCGAGCCTGTGCAAACATTCAAAACTACTCCAAATATTTGAGCTGGAAAACACTCTCCTTTCCTGTAAGGCCTGCGGATTTCTTCAAGAAAAACACAGGATCTCTTTCTGCAGTCGTCCTCGCGGATGCAGAGCGGGATGAGGAAGGATTCCACGCGACTTCACTGCAGCGTGAATTTCATCAGCATCCCTGGGTGTGTTTAACAGTCACTCAGATGCAGTGTTGGGGGATCTGGTTTAGGGGTGAACATGTAGAGTAGGGCTGATGGTTGGACTCGATGATCCCAGGGGTCTTTTCCAACTGAATGATTCTGTGGGTCCTCTGGGCATTCGCTGCCCTGGCTGTGCTGATGCTCTCGGAGGACATTATCCAGATCAACACTTCAGTCTCACTGGTTTTATTTTCCCTCTCAGCAGCGTGTGACCAGGACTAGCCTCATCTGTGTTATCTGCTGGGCACACGTGTGAGGAGACAAGAAAATGAACCCGCAATCAAAGGCAGAGGGTCCTCCACAGCCTGTTCCCTTTGCACAACATCTCTCCCATCACACAACATGGGACTAAAGTTCTTAAAAGGCTACTGCTACAGAATTTCCCAGGTCCTTTTGTTCATTCCTAACCTACAGCATCCGACCCGCCTCCGCATTCTGGTCCGACACACAAACTACCTTCTCATGCCAAAGAAAGCGGAGGAACTGCCCGGTCTGTTTCGAGACCCAGAAAACATCGGAGGTTGTGTCTGGCGGCAGCAATGTGAGTTAAACATCCTCAAAGACAGCTTTGCTCTTCAGGAGAGGCAACCCACTTGGATCTAACAGGACCACCACAAATCTTCCACCAGGGCTCTGAGAGGAGCAGGAACAATTATGAAATTAAATAAGGGGGTTTTTTCTCCTGTCTTCCTCTTTTTTCCCCCATAAACACTTCTTCCCCCCACACCTCCTAGGTCTCTGGACTTCTATATCTGAGCCTCATAGGAAGCAGAAGACCTCTCTGACTATCCCTTGAATAAAGCAGGATCAAATGAAAGGCCGTTTTAGTTATGAATGAGTGTTGGTAAAAGCTCTGTGCGCTGCTAGAGTTCCCCTGGCTTAGCTTTCCTGCCGTGGGCAACCCCCCAGGCAAAGGAGGCAGAGTGTCTTCTGCTAGAACATAATTCTGTTGTGTTTTCTCTACACTAATTGACAGAACTTGAGGCCGTTAGCATTTCCTCACAGAGTCACTGAGGCTGGAAGATACCCTCAAGATCATCCATCACCCTCACTGCATGCAGAACTGAGCCCTCAGACACCTTCCTTCACAGAATCACTGAACATGAGGGATTGGAAGGGACTTTGAAAGATCATCTAGTCCAATCCCCCTGCTGGATCCCCTGATCCAGCCACACAGGAACATATCCAGGCAGGTTTTAAACATCCCCAGAGAAGAAGACTCCACAACCTCCCTGAGCAGCCCCTTCCAGGGCTCTGGCACACTGATCATGAAGAAGTTCCTTCTCAGACTGATGTGGAACCTCCTATGTTCCAGCTCATATCCAGTGCCCCTTGTCCTATCACTGGATGCCCCTGAGCAGAGCCTGGCTCCATCCTCCTGACACGTGCCCTTTCCATATTTATCAACATTAATGAGGTCACCCCTCGGTCTCCTTTTTCCAAGCTCAAGAGCCCCAGCTCCCTCAGCCTTTCCTCATCAGGGAGATGCTCCACTCCCTTCATCATCTCTGTGGCTCTGTGCTGGACTCTCTCCAGCAGCTCCGTGTCCTTCTGGAACTGAGGGGCCCAGAACTGGGCACAAGATTCAAGATGTGGTCTCCAGAGGGCAGAGCAGAGTGGGGAGGAAAACCTCTCTCCATCCACTAACCACCCCATTCTAATCCACCCCAGGATGCCACTGGCCTTCTTGGCCACAAGGGTCCATTGCTGGCTCCTGGCCATCCTTCTGGCCACCAGGACCCCCAGGTCCCTTTCTCCTACACCGCTCTCCAATAGATCAGTTCCCAACCTATACTGGTACCTGAGGTTGTTCTTGCCCAGATGCCAGACTCTACACTGTCCTTGTTATTGTTCATTCAGTGCCTCCCCATCCAGCTCTCCAGCCTGTCCAGGTCCTGCTGGGTGGCAGCCCAGCCTGCTGGGGTGCTGGCCACTCCTCCCAGCAAAGGGTGCTTGCACAACCACAAACTGTCACAGAGGGTCAGACCAGACCTCACTGGAGCTTGTTCAAGACACGAAAGGAATGTGAGCAACCTCTCCCCTCGCTGCTCCTTCCCTTGTGTTCACACCCTGTCTTTCCTCACAGGCCTGGGTACTGTGCTGGGCAGCTCAGCCTCTCCCTGCACCGTTGGGAGCTTGGGCTAGTGTTGCAAGCTGCCCATCACCAAGTGTCCCTCCCCGAGAGGAGTGATGCAATGCTTTCAAAGAAAGCTCTTGATCCCAGAGGAGAAGACATAAACAATCCAGACGGACGCGCCAGGAGCTGCCATTCCTCTGATCCAACCAGGACCCCCACCCGGTGTGTCAGTGGTGGTGCTCAGGTCCAGCTCTGAGAGCTGCACATGACGTGGGAAGCTCCATTTTCATCTGTTTATAAATAATTTACATCCAGTCCTTGGGACCACAGAGGAAAAAAGCAAATGAAAACAAAGACTCGTGTCGTGTCCATCCCCCTGTGCTCCTCACAGTTGCATGATGTTTGCATGAGGAGTTTGCAGCTTATTAAGGGTTTTCTGACTCACGATCTTGAACTACTTAGTGGTGGCAACGAGCTACAGCGCTTCCCCCAGATAAAGCAAGTGTCCTACGTGCGCTCAGCCGGGCCTGCGGAGAGCGAGATGCCCTCCTACAGCCCCACGCTGGGCAGGGAACTGCAGCTGGCCGACACAGTTCATGCCACATGGCTGACTAGCCCAGCCCTGCGGATGATGTGCTGACAGAGTGCTGCTCTGGGAAGCCCCTCAGACTGTGGCAGAGAACCAAGGTTGGAAAAGACCTTCAAGATAATCAAGTCCAACCGTCCGACCTACAACCCCCAACCATTAAGACATCACCTGAAACACCCCAGCTCTGCCTGGTTGTTGAACCCGTGCAGGGACGGTGCCTCCACCTCATCCCTGGGCAGCCTGATCCAAGGACTCCCCACTCTTTCGGGGAAGAATGTCTTCCCAATACCCCATCTGAACCTCTCCTGGCACAACCTAACCCCATTTCCACTATCCTACCTATTGCTACTCAGTGAATTCTCCTGTGAAAAATGGTTCATCCCAAAGACATTTTGAGTAGTAACCTCCCGTTTTGTTAGCTGCATGGAGAGGAAGAGTGAGGAAGAAAACAGGGAAATTAAGAGGGTGCCTCCAGGGGGATTCGACTAGATGATCTTTTGAGGTCCCTTCCAATCCCCAATGATTGTATGATTCTATGAATTTGAAGTCTGTGGAACATTTGAAGGGTCTCAGTTTGGAAGCTTCAGAACGTAGTTAAAATACTACGGAAAGTAAAAACTAACCCCCTGCTGACTGTTTAATGGAAGATATCTTCAAGACAAAAACTGAGGTACCCTAGCAGGTCTAGAGGAGCAACGAGGCTGGGGAAGGGACTGGAGGGAAAGGTTGATAAGGAGAGGCTGGGGAAGGGACTGGAGGGAAAGGTTGATAAGGAGAGGCTGAAGGAACTGGGAGTATTTTACCTGGAGGAGACTCACGGGGAACCTTCTCCCACTCTACCACTCCCTGAAGAGAGGTTGTAGTCAGGTGGGGGTCAGGCTCTTCTCCCAGGCAACCAGCAAGAGGGCAGGGCCTGAAGCTGCCAGGGGAGGGTTAGGTTGGATGTTAGGAAGCCCTTCCTCATGGAAAGGGTGATCAGAGCCTGGGATGGACTGCCCAGGGCAGTGGTGGAGTCCCCATCCCTGGAGGTGTTGAAGGACAACCTGGTGTGCCCTTCATGTCCTGGTGTGGTTGCTGTGGCATTGTTAGGTCCTGGTCTGGTCTGGATGAGCTCAGAGGGCTTTTCCAGCATCAATCATTCTATGATTCTGTGAATTTCCTTAAACCCCAGAACCAAGAGAGGTTTCTGATGCAGATAACCCCCCATGGAGCAGCAGCGGTACCTGGATTTTATGAGTTTCAGTAACGCTGCTTTAATGAGAAAATCAAAAGCAACCAAGAATCCACCCTACAGCCCAATTTGGAGCTTTATCAAACCAGTACAGCCCGAGTAATATCCTGGTTTTTGACTGAGTTATCTTGGCACAAAATGTCAGAGGTGGGTGAATACAGTCGCAAGGCAGCTGTGAATGACTTTCTGTGTCTGAGTGAAACAACGTGGTGGAGTTGGGGATGAATCCCAACAGTGGTCAGCCTGAAAGGTTTAATAAAGTTATGATTTTGGTGCAAGGTTGTCACTCCGACACACAGAAAGTAAGTCTTCTCAGCAGAAAGCACCACCCAAACAACCTGGCTGCCACAGAGCCCAGTAAGTTATCAGCCTGCACCGACGTTAGTAAAACTTTGTAGGGTTTTACGGTGGAGAAGGTCAAATGGTTGGAGAAGATTTTTTTTTTAAATTATTATTTCATTTTTCTCAACATGAAGCTAAAATATCTACCTTCTAGTATTAGGAATAAATGTGTAAACTGTAATCAGAAAACCACAGAACAGTTTTGGATGGAAGAGGGCTTCAAGATCATGGAGTCCAACATTTCCCAAGCCCTATCAGCACCACTAAGCCCTGTCTCCCAAAGCAACACCCACCCTTCACTTGAACACCTCCAGGGATGGGGACTGGACCACCTGCCTGGGCAGGCTGTTCCAGTGCCTGACAACCCTTTCAGTCAAGACGTTCTGTGAGCGAAGAACCCCGTGGTGCTTTTTCTGCTGCGTGTATCGGCGAGGAAAGGCAGACCTGCAGCACAAGGAGGAACGCTACGCCAACTGAAGCCAAGAAAGAACAGCCCTCACAGACTTCCACCTCGGCCAGCCTGTCCAGTTCTGTACCGTTCGGAAAATCCCCGTGTTGTAATGTTGACTAAATATTTGCAAAATTACATGGTACTGCTTAAAAACTGGAAATCTGCTAAATAAGCAGAAAGTAAACATCTGCAAGTCGTGTAGCGTCTGAACGGAGCAGTATTAATCAGGAGACAGATGTTGCCAAAGATCTACACAATGGCTGGACTTCGTTAGGCCCAGGTCTGATGGATCTCAGCTCCATCAGCAAACACACTAACGATCCAGCCCGCACTCACACCGCTTTCACATCAAGGGAATCCTACAAATGGGAGGTCGGTGGGGAGTCTCTGTTGGTGTAAGGACAAGGGGAAAGCAGGCACCCAGCTTCTCGTCTGCCAGGAGAGGCAGGACCACTCACAACTGCAGCGCCTGGAGCAGAGCGCGTACAAAACCCCGCCGGGCGAGTCTCGCCGCCAGGAACGGCGCAGCTTGAGCGTGCGAAATGAAGCAATCTGGGGTTGCGGTGCCAGACTGAGTTCCCTTGACATTTCTGAAAAGCCACCAGTTGCCAGCTCGCCGCCGGCTGCACACCAGCAGGCAGTAATGAGGGATAAACATGGGAAGGTAAGTGGCCAGTTTCCTGCACAAACACTTGACTTCATCTTGAATGTTCAGCTGAAACCTCCTCACAGCCTCAATTCAAAACGGAGCCTGTTGCTGTTCTGCCCACACTCACGGAGGGCTTTAGCGTTCACGCACCAGCTGGCATCACAGAAGGAGCTGAAGCCAGGTCTAACCCTCAGTGAGCATCAGCACTTCCAAGTGAAGTCCCAAAGGGTAGGGCTTAGGGGCTATGGAGCGCTGTCCGAGCAGCTCAAGCTCTTCCACTTGATTTGGATTTGGGCAGAGCCACGACCATCTCCCGGTGCACACTGCACACTCCCAAAAGCCGCCTGAGCTCCTTGGATGTGATGTGCAGAGGAAGGGCTGTTCCATAACACATTGACTGAAACGCACGGGCCAGTTGGGCACTGACAAATCTTGGTGGTCAAGGTCCCACGCATTAACTAACACTCTGGAAGAAAACTTCCAGGCCAATCATTTCGTTTTGGCCTGTGCTGCTCGTGCGTTTCACAGAGCAGTGTGTGTGCAGTTTAAAATCACAGAATCAAAGGATTATTTAGGCTGAAGAAGCCCTCTGAGCTCATCCAGACCAGACCAGGACCTAACATCACCACAGCGGCCACACCAGGGCACTAAGGGCTACAGACAGGCTGGCCTTCAACACCTCCACACATGGGGACTCGACCACTGCCCTGGGCAGTCAATTCCAGGCTCTGATCACCCTTCCCATGAGGAAGGGCTTCCTAACATCCAACCTAACCCTCCCCTGGCAGCTTCAGGTCTTGCCCAATCATCCTGGAGCTGGTTGCCTGGGAGAAGAGCCCAAACCCCACCTGACTACAACCTCCTTTCAGGGAGCTGTAGGGAGAGAAGGTCTCTCCTAAGCCTCCTCCGGGAAGAAGCTGAGTTGCCCTTGTACATACCACAGTAAGAAGAGAGAGTAGCCAAGCAGGATTTAAAAAACAAGCCCAGTTTTCATTCTTTTAAAATCTTAAAATACTTCCAAGACACTCTCTGCCTCTGCTGCCTTCCATCCCACCACACTGACACCATCAGTGGAGAATCTCTTTCATAGCCTAGAGCAGACCTCGGAGGGTTGGGAGGTCTTGGTCTGCAACCACACATCACACCTTCAAGAAGAAAGGGGTGCTCACACAACTGACCACCTCACTGAGTTCAGCAGTTGCCAGGCACTTCAGTCAGATGATCACCTACTGCTGCTGCCAGTGCTGGGGAAAAAGTGACCAAGCAACCAGAACACCCCCAGGAAGTACCCAGCCACGTGCAGAACAAACCAACAGGCACTTACTGATGCTTCATCAGACAGAAAGTGGGACCGGCGGCTGGGTGCAGCTGACTCTGGAAATAGGAGAAGAGAAAAAAATCTTCAAAAATCACATTAATCACAAAAAACAAATTGTGAGGAAATTTTCTGCAGCAATTTTGGCAGCAGATCACGGGGATGCACTTCCCTGTCTTCACAATCATTTTGCTGAGCAAGACCTAGAAGCAAGAACTCACTGGCAGCAAAACAAACCAAGGGCAAGGCTAAGCTGCAATCTTTCCCAAATTCCAAGGGAATTAAAGACAAAGAGGAATGATCTTAAAGACAAAGAACCTGGGGGTCCTGGTGGTCAGCAGGATGCCCAGGAGTGGGCCCTTGTGGCCCAGAAGGCCAGTGGCATCTTAGGGTGGATCAGAAGTGAGGTGATAGGTAGATGCAGGTTGGTTCTCCTCCTCTTCTACTCTGCTGTCCTGAGACCACATCTGGAGTATTGTGTCCAGTTCTGGGCCCCTGAATTTCAGAAGGACACAGAGCTGCTGGAGAGTCCAGCACAGAGCCACAATGATGATGAAGGCAGTGGAGCATCTCCCTGACGAGGAAAAGCTGAGGGAGCTGGGCCTCTTGGGCTTGGAGGAGAGGAGACTGAGGGGTGACCTCATTAATGTTTATAGGGTTTATATATATATCTTAAAGGTCTTTTCCAACCTGAACAACTGTGTGATTCTGTGAAACACATTCTTCACTGTTTCAGCTGTAACACTACAGCCATGGAAGAAGGAGACTATCAGACCAACAAGAGGTGTTCAAGTTTTTTATCAACTGTTTCAGAACAGCTGCCTCCTTAAAACTGATATTGAGATGATCAGCCCTCTGCAGTTCTTATTAATGTCTTGCCTGATTAATATGGTTTTTTAATACTATAAATAAATAAATCATCCTAAATCAACACAAACTGCTGATGACTGCCCCCACTACTTGAATGCAGAGAGCTGTTGGCAGCTGAGAGGAAATCACCCTTTGCCTGCTCTTTGTGCTTTAGCATCCAGGAAGGAAAGAAATGCTCCTCTTCACAGCCTCATGAGCCACTGAACACAAGAGCCTTGATTAATGTGTCTACGCTCGGTGGTTCATGTTTTTGGCGTGGAATGAGGAGAAGGCCAGCTGATCCCGTCAAACCAGATACCTAAACAGGAAACAAACCCTCTCTTCACAATTTCAATCCACAGGTCTTTTGTTGCAAAAAGATTTTCAGTTTGTCCAGAAAACTCGTGTTCAGTCCTCTGGAAACCATTTCCCAAGCTTCAGAATTGTTTACAGTAAATAAATCATGTGCTGGATTAAGAGAAAACCCACGTCAAGTTTTAGCTTGAGTCTTTAAGCTTGAGAGTTTACAAAGAGATTCAGCTGGGGTTTGGGGAGGGTTTTTTTTCCATCACTGCTACCCAAGACCAACGGAGAGACACCAAGTCTCCAGCACGAACAGGAGGGGTAACTTGATTTTGTCACATGAGGAATCCACCCCAAAAGACTCCAGTTAAGAATTAGCAGATCGCTTAATCAGTTATAGAGGAGACACAAGACCTCTTCTAGGGTTTTTTTGACTCCAGCTCTCATTCTGCCAGGGATTTTTCTCAGCCTCCTAACCCCAAGCACCCTTGCACACGATTTTCAGCACTATTAATCGTATTCCATCAATAATACAGTGTCAGAGACTCTCTTCTCACAGCACCATATGATACTTAGGACTCTGAATGAAGTATTTTCCCCAGCATTAGCAACCCTTTCCTCCCCAAGAGCTTTTATACCTTGCCCAACAACAACACGAGGACCTCTCGTGAAGAACATTTTGATGAGTCTCCTGTGCCTAGAGTTTATTGAACGTAGTTTAGCCTTCCTGGCAGCAAGCACTCACAAAAAAAACACCCTTACAGCATGTGTCATCGTGACAGCTATTACCCCTCATTACCAATTGCTTCCAGTTTAGTAGGATCGGTTGCTTTTGGAATCTGACAGCTCCTCATGTTGCTGGTTTTTTCAGTTGTTAAAGCCACACAGATTCATCATAGAATCATTAGGGATTGGAAGGGACCTCAAAAGATCATCCAGTCCAATCCCCCTGCAACAGCAGGATCACCTAGACCAAGTCACACAGGAACACATCCAGGCGGGTCTTGAACGTCTCCAGTGAAGGGGAATCCACAACCACCTTGGGCAGCCTGTTCCAGTGATCTGTCACTCTCACTGTGAAGAAGTTCCTTCTCAGATTGATGTGGAACCTCCTCTGTTCCAGCTCACACCCACTGCCCCTCATCCTATCACTAGATGACATTGAGAAGAGCCTGGCTCCATCCTCCTGACACCCACCCTTCAAGTATTTATAGACATTAGTGAGGTCACCCCTCAGTCTTCTCCAACCTCAAGAGACTCAGCTCCCTCAGCCTCTCTTCATAAGGGAGGTGCTCCACTTCCTTTATCATCCTCATTGCCCTACACTGCACTCTCTCCAGCAGCTCCACATCCCTCTTGAATTGAGGAGCCCAGAACTGAACACAACACTCCAGATGTGGTCTCAGCAGGGCAGAGTAGAGGGGGAGAAGAACCTCTTCTCTCCATCTGCTAACCACTCCCCTTCTGATCCACCCAGGATTCATCATCAGGTCAATGAGAAAACACATTTGACAGAACATACAATGTATGTGCTAAATAAAAAACAAATAACCTATGTCCCAACTCTACCTAGATCTATTTTGACTTCAAATATTCAGCTATTTTTACATGTTCAGATGTTAAGTTACGGAATTTTTCGACATTAATTAGCTCGACTACTAAATTAATGTTCTATTCCACACAATAAAAGTGAAGGATAAACTTTCAACATTCCAAAATAAAGTCTAATATACAGACTATGAAAAGCTGACCCTCTCAGCCTGTCTTCCTAGAAGAGGTGCTGCAGCCCTCTAATCTTCTTCATGGCCCCCTCTGCACTTGCTCCAGCAAGGAGGTCCAGGACCCGCTCCAGGTCCTTTTTGCACCATGGGCTTCAGAACTGGACACAGGACTCCTGGCAGGGCCTCGGCAGAGCAGAGTAGAAGGGAGAATCACCTCCCTTGACCTGCTGGTCACACTCCTGTGACGCAGCCCTGTACTTGCTGTTCTTGTGCCTGACCTTACGAATCGGGACACAGCAGCAGCAGGTTTAGGCTTAGGGCTTCCTTGCTGCAGCATCTCTAACATCACCCCAAGCAATGCTGGTGTCTGGGCGGCCCCGTAACCGGTTTCCCATGGTCTGTGCACATTTAGAGCCGAGAGCAGACAGCTCTGAGCAGGAGTTAGATACTCACTGCAGTAGAGGGCAGCAGCATTCATCCAGGAGCCAGAGAGAGAGAGCTGAGTACAGCAGATATCGACTCCAGCGCTGTCCTCAGAGAATGTAGGCAGAGAGATGCAAGGGGAAAACAGCTCTCCTTTGGAAACACCTTGATCAGAGTGGGTAAGGAACAAACACCACACTCTGCAGAGATCAGTGATCAGACCACAATATTAAAATCATAGAATCAAAGAGTCACAGAATCGTCACAGAATCATTCCGGTCAGAAAAGATCCTTCGGATCATCGAGTCCAACCATCAACTCTAGTCTACAAGGTCACCCCTAAACCAGAGCCTCCAGCACCACATCTAAGCGACTTTTAAACACATCAAGGGACAGTGACTTCACCACCACCCTGAGCAGCCTGTTCCAGGGTCTGACCACTCATTCCATGAAGAATTTTTTCATGAAGTCTAGTCTAAACCTTCCCTGTTGAAGCCTGAAGCCCTTCCCTCTGGTTCTGTCACTAATGACCTGTGAGAAGAGACCAGCACCAACATCTCTACAATGTCCTTTCAGATATTGTAGAGAGTGATGAGGTCTCCCCTTAGCACCCTCCTCCTCAAATGAAACAGCCCAAACTCTTTCAATCTCTCCTCATCAGATTTATTCTCCAAGCCCTTCACCAGCTCGGAAAGGACCTCCAGGATCATCAAGTCCAGCCCTTGGCCCAAGAGCTCCCCAACCCCTAGCCCATGGCCTCAACACGTGTTAACATTTGTAACCTGTTAGGAAACCAGTCCAAATTTATGAGGGATCAGAGTCCGCGGCTACTTGCGTTTCATGCCACAATAGGTATGATTTAAAAATCTGCAGCATTGAACGTGGGGCCATCCCTACCCCATTAAAAAGAAAAGCCTCCTCCAAGCCAGTGGAAACTGGCAATCTCCACCGAGTAGCAACAGCTTACAGAAATATATCTCCATTTGTAATCATTTCAGTGTATGGATGATGACATTTGGAAACATCTGGATCTGATGATGTGCACAGGAGATTCCAAAATGGTAGTGTCTGAATGTGATGATACAATAAAGACAAGATGTTTTATTTTGGATTGAAGTCGTGGACTAAAAGCAAGGGCAGATCGCGATCGAGCGTCTGAGCGTGGGACCTCAGGTGGCAGCGCTCACACCCTTCACTCCTGAGCGCACCTCCGGCATCAGCCACCTTCTGCAAGCTCTGAGCAGCCCCGCAGCTGCTCTCCAGCCAGAATTCTTAACAGGCTTGTGCTCACCAAACTATGTGGTCGTAATTCAAACCAGTCACTGCTCAGTATAATTAAGAACCAATCTCTGAGTCCAGAACAATAGTCTGCTCAAGCACTAGCACATGGGAGCAAAATGAGACTTTATGTCTTGGCTCATGTCTGCTTTTATGAGTTTCTGGGTTTTTTTTTTCCTCTCCTCCAAGCAAAACCTTAAGCTTCCCCTCTCCTCTCTGCAGCACATCCGCAGGCAGTTGTCAGGTTACCATGGCCTCCTTCAGATGTTCTTCACCGCAGACACGGAGCCACAGAATCACCCCCAATGTGCTGTCGCGCACGAGCGCTAAAGCAATACACTCAGGATCTCGTAGCTCGAGATCGCTCGCTCGGAGATCTGACAGGGAGACACAGAGCACTGACGGGGCACCGGTACTTCTGGTCTGCTCCAGCTTCTTCTGGTGTGGAACCAGAAGGGAAATGGTGGGCTTTACATAAACTTTGCCGTTGCTTGAACCCCTGATGACTCAAGAACTACTTTATGCCTCATCCTGACCAAATGGCAGCCTCAGGGACATCTCTGAGAGCCAAGAACAGCTCGTATGGAGCAGCCCTAGGCGATTTCTGGTTTCCCACTACATTCCCTGCTCCACCACGCAAAGGCTGAGGTGGCCGAGTGAAATAAAACTGGTTTTATGACAGTCTTCCTCTTTCAGGCAAATTTCCTGCAGGACTGGGTGGGAACTGCTTAGCTCTGCAGCCAGAAGGTTTCCGGCATCCTGAGGAAGGTTTGCTCTCTGTGGCGAGCAGATCTTCCTCAGGCTTGAGGTGTGAGACACAGCCAACCACATCTGCCCCACCTTCTGTCACAGGTCATGGACAGCCACTGCTAAGGAGTTCCGTCTTCATCACCGGCTGGGGCTCTGCGCAAAGAACCACAGCGATGCAGAAAACAGCACGCACAACAGCGTGAGACTTAGGGCCACCAGCAGAAAGAAGAGCCACTCCCTCGTGGGAAGCAATCAGAAATAAGTTCACAAAAACAGAATGGCTTAAGATGGAAGGGACCTCAGAGATCACTCAGTCCCAAACCCCCGCCATGGGCAGCCTCTTGCCAGACCAGGTTGCCCAGAGCACCATCCAATCTGTACAGACTAGAGACCAGCTGAATATCTCACCGAGATATTCAAGCTGAAAATTCTTCACCGAGAGAGTCATTGGCCACTGGAATGGCCTGCCCAGGGAGGTGGTGGAGTCGCCAACTCTGGAGCTGTTCAAGGCACGATTGGACGTGGCACTTGGTGCCATGGTCTAGCCTTGAGCTCTGTGTTGACAGGTTGGACTTGATGATCTATGAGGTCTCTTCCAACCTTGATAATACTGTGATACTGTGATCTCAGCAGGTAATGATGGTTCTGGTAAAAAACGTAAGGGCTATGCAGCTCCAGTGGAGTCTCACTGATCTCCTGCCTGCAAATCCTGCCCTTCCTATCCCTAATGATTCTATGATTCTATAAATCACAGTTCTTATAGAAATCTATCACTTTTCCCCCGTTTCCTTCAGAATCTCAAACATCAAGCGTTTGCCCCAAATTCCATGCTACTGCACAGATGGTCTGAGTGACAAAGCTAGTGCCTGACATCAGAGTTTATCCTACAACGATTCATCTTTCTCCATTAACAGTGTGAGAAACTATGGAAGAGAGAGGAGCCCCCTTTCCAGTCCTCTTATCTAAGGGCTGTCATAAACATTATCGACAAACTGGTGACCCAGTTCCTTCAGCTCCCCGCGACAGCTTTATAGGAGTTGTTTAAACAAACTCGCATCCTGTCCCTCTGACACACGGATGTGTTTGCAGTTGTATCTCTGCAGCTGTTGGTAAATCACAGGATTTACAAGAAAACCTCTATCAAATGTTTAAAGTCAGATTTGGCTGCATGTCCCTGTCACACTGAACATGACCATGCTGCCATGCTAAGGGCCACACTCAGAGCAGGAATGAGGTCCTTGTGTGTGGGTTTGCAATGAATCACATTAGGGACTGGAAGGGACCTCAAAAGATCACCCAGTCCAGTCCCCCTGCCACAGCAGGATCCCCTAGATCTAGTCGCACAGGAAAATGGCCAGGGGGGTTTGAAATGTCTCCACAACACCCCTAGGCAGCCCCTTCCACTGCTCTGTCATCCTCACTGCGAAGAAGTTTATCAACACGAATGCAGTCACCCCTCAGTCTCCTTTCTTCCAAGTTCAAGACACCCAGCTCCCTCAGCCTTTCCTCACCAAGGAGATGCTCCACTCCCTTCATCATCTTTGTGGCTCTGCAGTCAACTCTTTCCAGCAGCTCTGTGTCCTTCTGGAACCAAGGATCCCAGAACTGGACACAATATTCCAGATGTGGTCTCAGGAGGGCAGAGAAGAGGGGGAGGAGAACCTCTCTCCATCTACTAACCACTCCCCTTCTGACCCACTGCTTCTTGGCCATCCTGCTGGCCACCAATGCAAGGCAAAAGAAAGAAATAACAGCATGGATGCCACTAGAATCTGCCTCAGTGTGGCCAGAGTGGGCATACACTTGTTCCTGCCAACACACAGCAGTGGTCTCCTTTCTGCTGTCTCCACACATATATCCAGCCACCCCTCTGCGTGCTCCTGCATTTTCATCCAAACCAGAAGCTCTGAAAAAATTACTGGTGTAATTTTTCTTATTTCTCAGTCACCTATCAACAGGAGGAGGAATGTGGAAGAAGGTGCTGAACATCCTTACCTCAAGGAAAACCGATGGCCTTGTGGTGGTGCCCTGGCTGGGACAGAGTCTGTACTGCTGAGGCAGGAATCACAGGTCAGCAGAGGACACTGCTGCAGGGCTCTGAGAAGCAAAAGCAGCAGCTGTACGTGCCGGGCATGGGGTGCACCACAGGCCTCCACCCAGGACACAGGGACATCCCCTACCCCTTACTGGCCCCTCTGATAAACCTAGAGATGGGTTCCCGTTCCATGCAATCCCAACACACTGTTTGCTGAAGGTGAAAGTCTTCAACCCTGCCCTCCCTTTCCCTTTTCCTCTCCAGACTCTGGAGGTTGTTTTCCCCTTGCTGCTCTTATCAGTTCCCAGCCTCCACCCTGCTGAGATGGAGGGACATTGCTCCTAGAGAACTTTTTCAACAGGAAAATTCCTTTGCAGCTCCCCATAACTCACAGACTGGTGTCTTCTCGGTGCTGGGGTCTCCAGTGAAGGGTGGTGCTGGGGTCTCCAGTGAAGGCTGATGGAAACAGGCTCTTCCAGAAGGCAGCTCCCTTTTACTGCCTGTGCTCTCCTTCTTCTAATACTGCTCAGAAAAAGCAGCTACATTTCAACCCCACGAGATTTGCTAAACAATATAAAAAAACAAACCCCTGAAAACACCTGAGAGCTCTTCACTGGGGCTTGACTTAAATTATTTCTTTGGAAGTGGATCATGTTAGCGAAGCAATAAATGGAAACTTAAAGAAAACAAGAAATGTGGGGAAAGCAAACATGGAATATGAATTAGCTGGTGGTCAAGTAAATGTTAGGACTTCGTTTTGTGCTCACAGGCAGCTTTAATTCCAATTTGGGGCAGTTAGTCAAACACTAAATCTAGGTAGCCTGTCAATCTCCTTTTTAAAGCTCTGGCTAATTTACAGTTTCTGGGCGAATGTTTTGCGAATGACGCAGGCTGATTTATTTGTGTAAAGCTGTCGAGAGTTTAATGCCGGCACCTCTCCTGGTCTTTGGGGTGGAAACCAGCAAGAGGGGGGAGTGGTGAAATGAGCAGAGAAAAGAAAAATCCACAAGTGCAACACCCTTCCTCTCAAGACAACAGAGTGGAAGAGCCCTTCCTCGCTATCTCAGTTTGGAAGCCAAGAAGGATTCAGACAGCTGAAATTTTGCACAGAAATTGAGCTCAGACCTTTCCCAGGCTGAAGTGAGCTGCAGCCACAGTCTTGGCCTTTCAGGAAACTCCAGGGCTGATGGTCAGTAACTGCTTCTTGTGTGGAGATTTCTTTGTGGGAGGTGGTGGGGATGAGGCTGTTGGTTTGACTCACACCAGGTGCATGATGATGCAGTTCCTTGGGTTGGAGGGGAGGGAGAGGAAGACATGCAGAGGGAGAGTGGATGATCTGTGCTCCTCAGCTTAAAGTGGTCACTTCTTCCTGCACAGGGCAGCTTGCCCAATGCTGGTTTAGAACATCCACTCCAACACCATAAGCAACAAACAATGGACAATAGCTGAAACCCATGAGACTTGAATTTTTGTGTGTCCTGTAAAATCACAGCATCATCAAGGTTGGAAAAGACCTTTGACATCAGAAAGTCCAACCATCCACCCTACAACCCTGAACCACTAAACCACCTTCCAAAACACCACGACTACCCCATACACCTATGGCATAATCTAGTTTTTACTGGAGATGGAAGGTGTCCATCCAAATTCCCACAAACAGAACAGCAGGTAACAAAAGTAAGATCCTCCAGTGGCTTTTGCCAAAATGACTGGGAAACTCCACTTACAAGAGTTTTAAATCCCAGTACCAGCTAGAAGCTACTGTTTGTAGGGGATTCACTTTGGTTATGGTATCAAACAATCACATTTCTTTGAAGGCACCAACAAACACCTTCACTTTAAGACCTGCCTGGATGTGTTCCTATGTGACTTGGTCTAGGTGATCCTGCTGTGGTAGGGGGATTGGACTGGGTGATCTTTCAAGGTCCCTTCCAATCCCTAATGATTCTATGATTCAAGCTGAAATCCTACATGGTAAAACAACCCAGCAACAAAAGAGCTGTTCCTGCAGCTTCTTGCAAAGGAATCTAACTGCCCCTACACAGTCGTTCCTAAGCCGACGGCCCTGCTCACTGCAGGGAGGATGGACTACACGACCTGTGGAGGTCCCTTCCAACCCTGGCCAGTCTATGATTCTATGCCCAACTTTTAAGGTGAAATGTCATTAAGAATAGGTAGACTTACCTTACAAAACCAGCAAAGCATTAGGAGTGCTCTATATTTACACTGAAAACAAGACTTTAACACTTCTCTGTCAGCTCCAGCAGCAGAGAGCAATACTCTGCACAGAAGGAGATTTACATAAGAAAATATTGTCCCAAGATCACTGGATACTCCTCTCAAGCTCTGGAAATAAATAAATAGGTGTAAAAGCATGAAATTAAAGACTAAGGATATGCCAGGCAGCATAAAATGCCACATCAGCATTTTCCAGAGGCAGCTCCTCACGCTTTGCCAGGCTGAACTTTCCTCTCAGCTGCCTGAGCTGCTTGGTCCTGACCCCACTCCCCGTATGAGGAAATGCAGTGTCTAGTGAAACCACCATCTGCAGGGCCAGCACAAAGCTCTCAGCAGGATTAGGTCTGGTTCATCTTCCAATCATTTAGTCAGCACCTCTGGATGTGGTGGCACAGCCAGAAGCAAGGCTGTTGAATCTGCCCAGAAGGCTGCTCATGAAGAGGTGCTCAAACACAAGCCAGCTCCAAGATTTGTTACTGGCAGTACAGTAGGAGAAAATCAGTGAGCTCTTCTCAGATCACCCTCAGACCTTCTGAAGTCACATTTTACTTGTGGCTTTGTGTCAGCTCTGCAGAATCATGAGAAGATGGTGGAAACAACACCTCGGTTGCTCCAGAATCTGTGATTCTGAGATGCCACAAGGATGAGCAAGCTGGGTAACTGCACCTGGCTTCCCTCTGACCGGTGAGCCACCTGATGAGTCTGACTGAGGAGCAAAGACGGAAGCATTTTGAAGGGACCAAGGTGCAGGGTTGCCCAGCAGTCCCACAGATGAGCCATTTTACCCAGGTGGTGAAGCTGGAACAGAGGAGGTTCCATATCAATTTAAGAAGAAACTTCCTTCCAGTGAGGGTAACAGAGCAGCGGAAGGGGCTGCCCAGGGGGGGTTGTAGAGTCTCCCTCTCTGAAGATGTTTAAGAGCTGCATGGATATGTTCCTGTGCAACTTGATCTAGGGGATCCTGCTCTGGCAGGGGGATTGGACCGGATGCTCTTTCGAGGTCCCTTCCAATCCCTAGTGTTCTGTGATTTTTACCAATTGCTTCTAGGCTTGTGTTTCCATCAGCACATCTCTGCTGGGCAATCACCTGCTCCCGTGCATGCAGAGAGCACAGAAGCACCTAGGAGAGACTGCAGTAAAGGTAAAACCAGTTTGGGGAAGGGACTACGGGAAGGATAAGAGAAAGAGCGTCAGTTCTTGCACACTGACCTTGCACATTGGTGCAAGGAGAAGGAGAAACACAGGTTCAAGTTGACACGATGGCAGTAGACAGGAAGGGTTCACCCACACACACAGAGACGTGATCCTGTGTCACTGCAGTTGAACCACACCGTTCCCAACAGGGTAACACTGCAAACTTTGCCAGCTAATTGGGGTGACTGTGCTCTGCAAGGAAACCCAGTCAAATCTGTTCCAATGATTTCGACACAAGCACAATCACATCTTGTTTTCCCAACTTCTCTAATTCCTCCACCACACAAACCAGTGCAGCTTTACAGAGGCAAGGCTGAACAGTGATCGCTTGCACTCAGCTTTTTACTCTCGAGCAGCGTGGAGTCTGAGGGAACTAGGGGGACTGAATGAGGTAGAACACTGGATTGCAGGTCACCTGCCTTTCATTACGAGAGCTGGACATGAGCCTGATGAGAAAACGAGGGGAACAGTTCCAACGCTCCGAGAATGGATGGCTGCTGAAGATGACAGTCCAAGAAACTGGAGGGGGCTGGATGCAAACGACATGAGTTATGTCAGCTGAAAGAGCGTGGAGGAATGGAAATAAAACGCCTGTACTTCCGATTCAGATTAAGAGATGGGAAGAGGACCCAGAAGGTACAGCTGTCACAGTGGTAGCTACTGGGTCAGCAAAGCGGGGAGCCATGGAGCTCTCCTGGGAGGAGGAGTGATCCAGGAGCAGAGGATAAGTGCCAGCTTGGGAGCTCTGTGGGTGGAGGGCAGCAGTCCAACACCAAGCTGAGCTTCTGCCTCCTGGGTGAGCGCACTAACCATCTGTGAGGTTACCCAACCCAGAGTCACTCGTTCAAGTTCCTAAGAACGAAGAGCGTACACTCTGCGAATGAGTTTTAAAGGGGAGTTTAATACTGCAAAAGGGTGTGGGGATCCAGTGCAGACAACCTAAGTTTCTGAGAGGAATCACATTAGAAAGTATCACCCTCACTGGCCTTTCACCCTACGCATCTGTAGGCAATCTCTTGCTGGCTGTGAAGGGTTTTCTGTGATCCCAGTCTCAATTATTTCCCGTGGTGGATTTTATGCACTACTTCAGGGCCACAATTAATCATTTTCTTGGACTACATTCATGATGTTTTGCTAAATATATGCCCTGGAACTTGGAAACGATATCACTAACAACGCTGGGCACCGAGATAAATATTTCATCAGCTACATCAAAGATTAAAGACCTTGTCAGAGCATTTGCCTGTCTCTCTAATAAATCAAAATGGACACAACTGCACAGGGATGCGCGTCGCTGGATCAAAACCCGGCGTTAAAAGCTTGTAGGCACATACTCCGACAGTGAAACCTTCGAGGGAGCCCACAGCCACCAAAAAAATCTCTTCACTTCACCTCTTTTGAGAAGGAGATAGTTTCCACATGAGAAAGGGTCACAAGCCACTGTAAAGATAAATAAAGTCTCTGATGAGGTAGGAAATGCAGAGTTTTCAATGCTCCTCAAGCTGTGTCTGCCTTCTCCTGGTTTTTTCAAGTGCCTTGTCTGAGACTTGCCTTTCAACTTTCCTCAGGGAAATACGTGTTGTAGATCAGAGCTTGCACAAAACTCTTGCAACTGTGAAATGGCAAATCTTTGACCAAACAAGCTAAAGGAAATTTTAAACTTTAAATTTTAAATTTCATCTTTAAATGAAGCTAGAAACATCTAACAAGCTGTAAGAATCATACAACCACTAACGAAAAGCCTGGCACCAAGGACGTCGGCTTAGGTCACAGGCTGGACTTGATGATCTTTGAAGTCATTTCCGTGATTCTCTGAATTATGTGGTCTCTGATAGTGGGTTAAAACAGAGCAGAGTTGTTTGCTCCAGAGGAGACAAAGAAACAGCACTGGAAGAAGAAGAAGGAGCTTCATTGACAGAAGCAGAAATGAAAACCCCTGGCTGCTTCTCTTTCTCTCTGTGTCTCCATTTTTCTCAAGCTAATGTTATCACAGACAGGTGATAACGTGGATTGAAATGAAAGGGATTTGCCTGTGATCTCAAGTCTACTCCCCATCCCCAGACTAAGTACTCTTGTACTTGATGATTTGAGGACACATTGGTATCACCAGGATGGTTTGTGGGTAGCAGCCTGAGTCATCAGGAGTCTGTATCAGGAGCCTGATGTGAGTGTGGCAGGAATTTAAGCCTGGTTTTTTGGAAATAGATAGTTTTTTGTGGCATCACAGCAACGAGACCAACAAAAATGATCATCATTTTTCCTTCATTTGCATCCTAATTGCTTGAATTAGGAAGTCACCACAGTTATTGTAATGAACTGAGCATCTGCACGAGAAAGGTAAAATGAAATCCGAACGTCCTTGCCATCAGAGCTTTGATGTAAGCTTCAGCTCAGCCAAGAGATACGAGGGGGGAGACAAGGGGTAGGATGGCTTATGTCTGTCAAGTCTCCTACCATAGCTGAAACGAATGATCTGAACAGTCTGTTGTTAAAATGTCTGAGGCAGATGTTACTTTTACCACTGCAGTCAAAGCCAGGGTCCTCAGTGTTTGACTTTCCAAATCCCCTTTAAGTTCCTTGCAGAGACATAAAATGGTTTGTTTATTAAATCTGTAATTTTACAGAACTTGTGAGGTCCAGAGCGTTTCGTCTGCCTGATTCTCCGCAATCTCCAGTGGGACTTCCATTTCCTTAATCTCTTTAAGAACATACCTCCTTCAGTCCAACACCAAGTGCTATATTTATAATCTAAGCAGACAGTAAAGATCCTTCTTCTTTTCGTTACCGTTTCCACTACATCCATCTCCAGTAGTTACTGATTTAGCCATTTTATTCTGGAGAATGCATGGAATAGGTAGCGAAACTCTGCTTCATGTCACACTGCTTGTTGGATGCCTGACTATCTTCATCCTTACTGCTGCTTTCACTTAAAACCACACTATTATAGCTCTGTGATAACAGCAGCTTGAGGAAAATGCAGAGAGAAAGAGGTGTTTTCCAACCTCATAGATTTGTCAATTAATAGTGGTTCATTCGTATACAAATCTGAGTGATACAGCTGGGTTTCAAGTAGGAAAAGGATCTATGTCTCCAGAAGAATATAGGATGACCCTCCTAATGTGAAACAGCATTTAGAAGTGATGGAGGAGACTGAACCCAGTGAAGCTGAACAGAGCTTCAGCTCTGCAAGTCAATAGTAAAATTTCAGTGAAGTGTAATTTAGTTTTAGTTCTAGATATTTAAAAACACCTTTTAAAGTGTGATAATACCAGATGAAGTGGATTTGCTTCCCCCATGCCACATCTGTATTTAATGCAGTGACATTCATTTGAAACGTGAAATAATTTGAAAGACAATAATGGTAAAAATCAGTCTTTTTTTAAAAAATTGACTTGACACATTGCACTCACCCACAGTTCCATGTCTAACGTCAAGCAGGAGCTTAAAGATGCTCTCAGCAGCCCCACAAGACCTCGGCTCTCACCCAGGAGCAGCCCTTATCTCTGATACCACAGTAATCAACAGCCAGCTCCAAATGTTTAGAATCACTGCGACTAATTGAGATCAGGACCTAAACTCTGAGCGACGCTCTGAAAGGACCAACAGCTGAGAAACACATCACGGACGCTGTGAGCTAGTCACCATCAATCCCCAGACACCGCCACGATGTTACCCGCTGACTGCCCAAACCTGACACCCAAGTGACAGAAACCACCCTGCCTGTGGGTGGAGAGAGGTGGGTTGGGACAGGCAGGGGAATGAGTGACACAAAGCAGGGAAGAGGAGTCGTCTTCCTTCAGCAGGATGGATTCTCTTGTTCTCCCCAAAAAGGGGGAAAAGGAAACACGGCTAAAATAAAGCAAAGATCAGAACATGAGGAAAATGCTCAAGGATAAGCAAGACTGGGGAAGGGACTGGAGGGAAGGCTGATGAGAAGAGGCTGAGGGAGCTGGGGGTGTTTAGCCTGAAGGAGACTTTAGGGGGGGAACCTCTCCCTCTCTACAGCCCCCTGAAGAAGGGAGGTTGTAGTCAGGTGGGGGTTGGGCTCTTCTCCCAGGCAACCAGCAAGAGGGCAGGGCCTGAAGCTGCCAGGGGAGGGTTAGGTTGGATGTTAGGAAGTCACACAGGAACATATCCAGGCGGATCTTGAATGTCTCCAGTGAAGGAGACTCCACAACCACTCTGGGCAGCCTGTTCCAGTGCTCCGTCACCCTCACTGTGAAGAAGTTCCTTCTCAGGTTGATGTGGAATCTTTTATGTTCCAGCTCACACCCACTGTCCCTTGTCCTACCAATACATGACACCGAGAATACCCCAGCTCCATCCTCCCGACACCCATCCCTCAAATATTTGTAGACATTAATGAGGTCACCCCTCAGTCTTCTCCAAGCTAAAGAGACCCAGCTCCCTCCAAAGCTCAGTGTTTCTGTGTAGTTCTAACTAAAGCATCTGAAACCTGAAAGAAGACCTGGGATTTTGAAAAAGAACATGACTTTGAAGTAGATATGGTTCCCTGTGCTAGGCTGTAAACAAGACACGTTTCAATAACCCTTACACTGAGGTCTAACCATGACAACTCCTGGTCCCACTCCAAATCCTTTTTAATTTTCTCAGTATGAAAAACTTGATTTCTACCAGGCTCGGCAAACAGAGGAGCTCAGGAAACATCGCAGAGGAACCTACTGTTGACGGCATCGCATCAACTTTTATAGCCGAGCTTGCATTTACAAGCAGGAGTATCACCGGGGTCACAGCCCTGCTTCGTGTCATGTGGCAACCGAACAAAGTTGAACACACACAGTGAGACTTTTAGGTGGCCAGCTGGCACGGGAGGTAAGCGCTGCAACACCACTTTGCCCACCCACATCGACAGCGCTTTAAAACCAGTAAACAGAAACACAACAGTAGTTTTATAGAAAGGCCAGGCCATAAAGAATTAATTCAGGGGATAAATATGTTTGCATCAGGCAGAAGGCAGAACTCACCAGCCAAACTTTACCTCATATGAAATGTTCTGGAGCATGTGCTGTTGCCAAATGTCATTAACACACAAAAATACAACTCTGAAATCATCCAACCTTTTTTGTTCCTTCACGGAGCCAGCTACACTAGTCTGAGCCTTCCTCAGGAGACATCCTGTATTTTAATAGACAACTGTCGTGGCACCATGGAAAAACCTCTCTGTGTCACACAGCTTCCCCCAGGACTCAAAATCGTTCTGAAGTTTCATTAATGTGATGATAATACCAAAAATCAAAGCTGCCTGCATTAGGAAGTTCACTTTGGGAACAGTATTTCAGCATTTAAGGAAATGTCAAGTACAATACAGGTAGACACTATGAACTCTTCTATTTGCAAGAATTTATCTGTGCAGCAATATGAACTGGAGAAAATCACTTAGTTCTTTATTACCAAATGAAAAACAAGTTTAACTTTAGCCTTTAAAAGTAATTGTACAGTCATAAAATGGCCCAGGTTGGCAGGGACCTGCAAAAAGGTCATCCAGTCCAACCCCCCTGCAGGGAGCAGAGACAGACTCAACTAGCTCAGGTTGCCTAGATCCTTGTCTAGCCTCCCCATGAATATCTCCAGGGTGAGGTGTCAACCACCTCCCTGGGCAGCCTGTTCCAGTGTTCAATCACTCTCCTGCTAAAGAACTTCTTCCTAACTGCCCATTTCAATCTGCCCTTCTCATCTCCCATTTACACCGATCTCGCTGTGAGCTGGGCCAGAACCCTTAGGGGTAACAGAGCTCTAGGTTAAAGCAGTTAATCAAAAATAATATTGAAAGTGTGCTTTGCCACTTAATTATCAAAATAATGTCCTAGGGCAACGTCATCAAGGACAATTACAAGAGGTCTAATTCTTAACAATATAGGAAAACTACTCCCATTGTGTTCAGACATCTCCCCTTTCTACATAGAGAACTGGGAGTGTTAAGCTCTGGAGAAGACTCGGGTTGGGGGGGGGGACCTTCTTCCCTCCAGCTGCCTGAAGAGGGGTTGTAGTCAGGTGGGGTCAGGCTCTTCTCTCAGGCAACCAGCACCAAGAGGAGAGGGCACGGTCTGAAGCTGCACCAAGGGAGGATTAGGTTGGATGTTGGGAAGCCCTTCCTCAAGCAAAGGGTGATCAGAGCCTGGACTGGACTGCCTAGGGCAGTGGTGGAGTGCCCATCCCTGGAGGTGTTGAAGGACAGCCTGGCTGTGGCCCTTAGTGCCCTGGTGTGGCTGATAGGGTGATGTTAGGTCCTGGTCTGGGCTGGATGAGCTCAGAGAGCTTTTCCAGCCTCAAAAATTCTGTGACTCTGATTCCATTTCACTGCGTTGACAGTAAAGGTAAGGAAAGGGACAGGAAACGCTGATCTTCCTCCAATACTGATGTGCTCCAAGATGAAACAGCAAGATGTTTAACTAAAGTCCTCCCTGTAAGCTGGAGGGAGGTAATCAAAGCTAATACAGCACCGCTCTCCTAATCCCCGTCTGGGCAAGTTACATGCTTCACAAATCAAGTGCCTGGGGCAGCACGGGCCTCTGGAAGAGACAGGCTGAACCCAACTGGAATTAGAGATTCAAACATCAACACCTAGTGATAAATCTTTGAGATTGATGCATTAAAAACAGGGCTCACAGTCTAGAATTTCCCAAGCAATTCCCCTGCGTGTTTCCATAACCTTTTTCTGAGCTGTTTTCCTACAAAGTTGCAAAAAAGCCAAACAAACACAGAAATCTAGTAACTCTTCTTTGTTAAAAAACAAAGTGTGGGGGTTTTTTTTAAATGAAGGTTGGGGGGGTTGAGGTGTTTTGGAGAGAAAACTTTCTTAGCCTCCATCTATGATGCAGCTTTACAAAAAAAATTGAACACTTGTTAATGCAGAGCACAACTTGGCTTCCTTTGCAGCAAGAGAGCAGCACAGTCACGAATCTACTAGCACTCAAGAACAGACTGGCTGGTCATAAGACTGCAAACAAGGAGAGTGACCATCCCATTCAATGGAGAAAACATTCTGCCAGAGCTATAAAAGAAATCTGTCAGTCTCAGAGTGTGATCTGACCCATGACAAGTCAAGGAAATCTTTGTCGCATATGAAAGTTAATCACAAAATCAGAGAACATTAGGTATTGGAAGGGACCTCAAAAGATCATCCAGTTCAATCCCCCTGACACAGTAGGATCACTTAGGAACATGGCCAGGCAGGTCTTAAATGTCTCCAGAGAAGGAGACTCCACAACCCTCTGGGCAGCCCCTTCCAGGGCTCTGTCACCCCCACTGGGAAGAAGGTCCTTCTCAGGTTGATGTGGAACCTCCTCTGTTCCAGCTGACACTCACTGCCCCTTGTCCTATCACTAGATGCCACTGAGCAGAGCCTGGCTCCATCCTGCTGACCTGCACCCTTTCCATAATTATCAACATTAATTGGGTCACCCCTCAGTTTCTTTTCTTCCCAAGCTAAAGAGTTTAATTTTAATTGAGTTTATCAGAGTATTTTTTCCCAGTGACACAAAGCACTGGGCAGTATTTGATCCTGACCAGATCAATGCTCCAGGTAGCAGTGAGTCTAAAGGATCTCTGCATTTTCTGTGTGCAGAAGGAGCCAGGCTCACTGAGCCTGCAGCACAGTGGGTTTTGCAGCTGCTCAGTAAATCCTGCTCATCAGATTTGCCATCTAGTCCTTGCCCAGAGCCTACCTGGTCCTTAAAGTAACTCCACAACCAGAACTGAAGTCTGATTCTCCCCACTCCCAGGCTGAGCCAGGAGAACCACCAGTTACTTCTATTTTTGATCAGGAAGCAGAAGATAACAGGACTCTTCCACAAACCTGTGTTTTTAGGAGAGAACAAACACACTTTCAGATTCTGAGGTTCAGGCATGATTTCCCATCGGTTCTTGTTTTGCTGTTCCTTAGTGTTCACCTGGTTTTACTGGCATTCCTGAAGCTTCACGTCACCCATCTGCTCGCTTGCACTCGATCTCCTTGAGGTCGCAGGTAGGGTTTCACTCCTGGCACAGAGCACGCAGCTACTGCAGCATGGTAGCAATTAGGGACGTCCACGATCTGGCTGCAAGAAACAGGAGGTGTGGATCTTCACATCCACGGGAAACGGATCACTGTTGCAGCTGACGCTTGGCTCTCCAGAAGCATTTCCCCACTGGGCATTCTGTCATCGTGCATTGCTAAGAGAGAAAGTCTTCGACACGAGCACGAGACTGTCATTGATCACAGTCAGCAGTCCTTCATGAAAATCACTGTTCACTTCAGAAGTGAAGTGAAAGAACACGTGAACCAACAATAATCGGATAACAGCTTTCACTTTCCTTTCCTGAGCTCCCTCTGGGGACTTCTCCCTCACGTTTTAACTCTCTGTCTCTCTCTCAGTTCCTCACCAAAGCCTCTGATTCTGACCACTGCACCCTTCTCGCTCTGTTTCAGGCCACACGTGTGGAAAACCCTGGCTGCACAGGCTTTACAGCTCGAGTATGTTTCCTCCTCATTAGCACATATCAGATATAATTACAGTTCCCAACACTACGAGAAAATAACACGGATGGGATCCAGATGTGCAAAATAAAGCTCCATGTTTTTGTATTTCATGAGTTAAGGCTCTCTTCATTCTCTTAAGTGCTGGTAGGTTACCTTGACAATCATCACGTTATTGTTTGTCGCTATAGAAAATGAACTCCTCACATCTCTAATCAAGGTGGAGGTTTTTCTCTGTGACAGAGGCACAGCACAGGGGTAACAAAAACACCTGACTATAATTCCACCTGCGTTACTGATGAAGAATTCAGAGTGTAGCATGAAAAACCTGAATCCTTTACCAGTGACAGGATGTTTCACAACTAACCTCTAAATTCACAGAAATTCTGATCCCTAATGATTCTACGTTCGCAAGTAGAAATTTCACAGCATCACAGACTGTTAGGGACTGGAAGGGACCTCGAAAGATCATCCAGTCCAATCCCCCTGCCACAGCAGGATCACCTACACCCAGCCACACAGGAACACACCCAGGTGGGTTTTAAACACCTCCAGTGAAGGAGACGTTTAAAACTTCTAAGTTTAAACTTCTAAGTTTGATGCTTCAAACAAAAATCTGTTTCTTACCTACTGCATCAAAGAACTGAAAAGCCAAAGAGAACCATCAGATCATGCAGTTCCACCAGCAACGGAAAAACTCTTTCTCTACTTTCGTAAAATTCTTCATTACAGTTGATTTTCCCAGGTTTTGTGCTGACAGTGAAACTTGATGTTGAATCAGGCATCTGATAGCAGGGGAAGGCTACACAACGCACAGAGATGAAGAGATATTTTGTGGTAACTTGTTTTCTATTTTAAAATGCACCTTTCTATCCCAAAATACACCCTTCTACTTCAAAGCACATGTTTGTATCTCAGTTGCCTGGTACTCGATGTCACACACCATTATCTCAAGCTCAACACCTCCACTGTTTGCAGCAGTCCTTTTCCTATTCAGCACGGAGAGAGCCAACAGGTCACAAAAGCGACTCTTTGCCTTGTACTGTGAAATTTCATTTGGATTTGAAAAGAGCTCTGGGCGCCTGGGGCTGTGACCTCAGTCAGGAAGTCTGTAATTTCTAGTGTTCATCAGCAGGAGGGCAACAAGCTCCTCCACCTCGGGCACAACCTCAAAAACAGCCCCATGCGTTTCAGAAAGGGCAGCTCAGAGGGTCAAAGCTCCTCACAGACAAATCCCTAGCAACGATGCACGGTGAGGCTGCTGTACTTGCATGGAGAAGCAGTTTATTCGTGTGGAGTCGCTTTTTTGGAGGAGGCCATGAAAATTATCAGGGGGCTGGAGCATCTCTGCTACCAAGGCAGGCTGAGGGAGCTGGGGTTGTTTAGACTGGAGAAGAGAAGGCTCTGGGAGGACCTGATACTGGCCTTCCAGTCCCTGAAGGGGACTACAAGAAGGCTGGAGAGGGACTATTTATGAAGACTTGGAGTGACAGGATGAGGTTTCACCTTAGAGAAGGGGAGACTGAAATTGTCTGTTAGGAAGAAGTATTTTAGCAGGAGAGAGGTTCAACACTGGAACAAGCTGCCCAGGGAGGGAGTTGAGGCCCCATCCCTGGAGATATTCAGGGGGAGGCTGGACAAGGATCTGGGCAACCTGATCCAGTTGAGGCTGTCCCTGCTCCCTGCAGGGGGGTTGGACTGGATGCCCTTTGGAGGTCCCTGCCAACCAAACACATTTGATGATTCTATGATTTCAATTGAAGACTAGGCATCTCCAAACAGAGGCTGTTTCATCGCAGAGAATGAAGATCAGTCTTGTATGTAGGACACTCTGCTCTCTAAGTCTGTTTGGTTTTCAGCAGGTTAAATCTACCCTGATATAATTTCAAGCTACTCTCTTTGTAAAGTCAAAATAGCAGCCCTACACGTCAGGAGGAGACCAACACCCCAATATTCTCCAGGTACCTAGCTGGTACAGTGATGAATGCCCTAAATGAGACCAAAAGCAAACGTATAATCCCACATTTATTTCAAGGCTTAAAGTTGTGAAAGGGCTCTGCAGTGAATAATGAAAGAAATAGTAGGAAACTGCCTAGAGTATGTGTGAACATGTAATTAAAGACTGTAACGTAATGCAAAAGGCAGATGAATTAGAACTGCAAATCCACTTACTGTTAGCACTCCTTGCTTCAGAGAATGTCACAGATTAATGTTATTTTAATGTGTTTCCAAGTAATGAAGCACAAGCCCATATATATATTTAAGCACTGAATGAACAATGGATCAAGTCGGTGGATCAAGTCTTTTGATTCAGGAGAGATTTACTCTATAAAACGATTAAGAAATAAAATGTGGATAAGAAACTAATTTTTTCAACTGAAAATTAATTTCAAGCAGTCATCAATGTATTCACAAAACTCTAATAAGTATTATTATTTTGCTGTTCCAAGATAAATTCTTTAAAAAAACACAAACAACCTACACCATTATCTTAAACACTTTTTAAGCAACTCAATCAAAACTTGTAGGTATGAAAATCTAGAACTTTGCAGTCACACTTCTACTTTATTTCCCCACGATTGTGATGTTTTACTCAGCTGCCACCTCACTGGGGTGACGTGTGTTGGGGGAAATAGGGCAAAGAAAGGAAAAATAACCCCAAAATGAGAGTAGGCACTTGAACACTGCCATGGTCTAGGTAGATTGTGAATCTTTTCTCTCAAAGGCCTCCTCAGAAGGTACTCACTCTGCCTCTTCTCTCTCCTTACAGACATTGGAGTCTGCTGCATAACAAGATAGTAGTGACCCAACAGTGTTTATAAATATGGGAAGGGTGGGTGTCAGGAGGATGGAGCCAGGCTCTGCTCAGTGGCAGATAGGACAAGGAGCAACGGGTGTGAGCTGGAACACAGGAGCTTCCACATCAATATGCCCTGGAAGGGGCTGCCCAGGGTGGTTGTGGAGTCTCCTTCTCTGGACACGTTTAAAACCTACCTGGACATGTTCCTGTGTGACTGGATCTGGGGGATCCTGCTGTGGCAGAGGGACTGGATGATCTTTCGAGGGCCCTTCAAATCCTTAATGTTCTGTGATCCTGTGACTGTTCTTCAGCTGATGTTAATCCAGCTCAGTTAATTCAAAGCTTCATCAGAGGGAAGCAATAAAGGATAAAATAAATAGGAATAATGAACTAATTGCTCAGATCATGTAATTGCATTGGCTTCAGTAGAACTGCACTAATTTCCAGCAGCTGCAGCTCTGGCTCTTTGTTTTTTATTTACTTTAACTACTGTTCTTAATTTCCTACCCTTCCGTTTGTTATTTACATGTTCTCTGGTGGCTTCTTTAGGAGGGCAAATTCCTAGAGGAACCACTCTTTTTTTTTGGAAACAAGCACAGAAAATTAATTCACTCCACTATCTGATATGTAGGAGAGATGTGGTAGCTGTAGAGACACAAAAATAAGTCCAAATCTGGCTCGACATGTATGTTCTACCCTGAACAAGGTACTATTTCATGTAAAATGTTCATTGTTTCATTTTATAATTCATGGGTTTGGTCTGGTGACCACAGAATCAGAGACTCATAGAATGTATTAGGCTGGAAGGGACCTTCAGTGGTCATCCAGTCCAACCCTCCTGCAGGGTGCAGGGACAGCCTCAACTAGATCAGGTTGCCCAGACCCTTGTCCAGCCACCCCATGAATATGTCCAGGGATGGGGCTTCAACTGCCTCCCTGGGCAGCCTGTTCCAGTGTTCAAGAGTCACTGTTTTTTTGGTGACCTTTTCTTCTTGTATTTCTACCCTTAGAAAGAAACAAAAGCTCTAAATTAGTACAATTAGCTGAAAACATTTAACAGAAAAGATAATTTGAGCTCTCAAGAGTTTAAATCTGTGGAACCACAGAACAATCAACCTACAGGAAGACTAATGCCACAAGGAGACAGAGAGATGGACTGAAACACAGTGGAGCTCTCTCACACCTAACACCTCCCCAGAAGCCTTACTGCTTGTGCACAACCCAAACGACATATTTCTAAGGATTATTATGACCAACCTGTAACAGAGCTCCTCAAAATTGGTAAGTTAACATGTCAACCTCTTCTTGAAATTTCTTCCTGAATAGCTGAGGTGAGAACGATAGAAACCATCGTCTTTTCTCGTTTAGGAGCTGTACTGTCTAGGACACAGGCAGAGCAGATATCACAGGGCACTGAAAAACAACCACTACAAATTACCAGCTTCTCTAACACTTTTGCATGTGTTTTATAATTTTTGGGGGAAAAAACAAGCAAAGTCCATAAAGCAAGTGGAATTCTTAGTAAACCAGTGCTCTCAATACCAGCTGTGCAAAGCGCTTAGGAGTCGGACTCAAAGGACATAAATCCTACAGTCTTGTAATGAAAATGTGATTAGACCTTGACTGTTCCCATGGGAAGGAAAAGCTTTTAGAAGGTAAAGTGTGCCTGTGGCTGGCTGGCTGATCAGCAGGGGCTGGGATTCAGCATACACTATTGCTTTGAGAAGCCCACAATGATTGAGGCTGGAGAAGACCTCTGAGCTCATCCAGACCAGACCAGGGCCTAACGTCACCACAGTGGCCACACCAGGGCATTAAGGGCCACAGCCAGGCTGGCCTTCAACATCTCCAAAGATGGGGACTGCACCACTGCCCTGGGCAGTCAATTCCAGGCTCTGAGCACCCTTTCCATGAGGAAGAGCTTCCTACCAAGCAACCTAACCCCCCCCGCCAGCTTCAGGGCCCTGCCCTCTCGTCCTAGTACTGATTGCCTGGGAGAAGAGCCTGACCCCCACCCGACTACAACCTCCCTTCAGGGAGTTGGAGAGAGGGAGAAGGACCCCCTGAGTCTCCTCTTCTCCAGGCTCAACACCCCCAGCTCCCTCAACATCTCCCCATCAGCCTTTCCCTCCAGTCCTTTCTGCAGCCTCATTGCTCCTCTGGAGCCGCTCCAGCCCCTCCATCTCTCTCCTGAGGTGAAGGGCCCAGTACTCGAGGGGAGGCCTCACCCATGTCCAGCACAGGGCCAGAATTACGTCCCTAGTCCTGCTGGCCACACTAAAGATCTCCGGAGATCTCCCTTCCAGCTCTGACCATTCGATGACTCTTTGAAAGTGTGAAAAAAGTGGCTTGTGGAAGGAAGAACGATTGCCAAGGAATCCGGTTTTACAGCGTTTAAAATGGGGCCCATATGGCAGAAATTAGGTTATTTAAGTAGTAGGTGTGAATTAGAGCTTTGCCAGAAGAGTATTACTGTTATTTTCACATGAATCTGTTGTTCCTAAGGTTTTGCATTAGAACTTGATGATGATGTAGTGAGGATAATAATGTAAGACTCACCCCATATCCCACAGATCAAAACCCCTACTATTGCCCTCGAAGTTCAGCGAGCCCTCACGTAAGGATTTAACAAGGACAGAGGGTCAAAGACTGAGCTGGAGACGGAAGTTGAAATGGAAGTTGTAAAATTTGGTCTGGGGACTATTACAGAGCCAGTAGTTAATGAGTTTAGTCCAGCAGTAAATCAGGAAAGGTGTAACAGCAACGGGACTAAAGAGCTCAATGTTGTCTGTGGGGTTGTTCTTGCATTTCAAGAGCTCTCACTCTCAAAGTCATTAGGGTAGACAAGTTTGTTCAAAAAAAGCCTGAAGAGATTTGATTTACTATCAGACAGGAAGAAGAGACTAATTTCTTGAGGACAGACCTTATCCAGTTTATTATTCTTCTGAAATGTCTTTGCACACCCGTGTTTATTTACTGTGAGGACCCTTGCCATGAGAAAGGATATAAACAGCTTTTCCCAATATTTCATTCTCATTTATAATAGCTTTACACTGTAAATTCCTGTATTCACATCTTCCTTAAAATAACTGACTTTATTACTGACATAAAAATGACTCAGTTTTTGAAACGTATTTCTCTTACCTCACTTATGTTGTGTTGAGTTCCGATGGAAGCACTCATCAGTCGTAGTCTAAACCCCTGGTGAGACAAGACTGTTTTCCTGGGATGAAGCCCACCTGCCTGAGAACAGACAGATTTGGTGAAAAAAGAGATGGGGAATGCAGGAGGTAAGGTGGTTATTAAGTCTGGTTTGCTCTTACCTTCTGCTTTCAAAAAAGTCATCACAAAAAGCTCAGCCACAGAAACACAGAACATTAGGGATTGGAAGGGAACTTGAAAGATCATCCAGTCCCATCGTCCCACCACAGCAGGATCAAATAGATCAAGTCACACAGGAACATGGCCAGGCGGGTTTTAAATGTCTCCAGAGAAGGAGACTCCACAACACTCCTGGGCAGCCCCTCACCATGAAGAAGTTCCTTCTCAAATGGATGTGGAACCTCCTCTGTTTCACGTCACACTCATTGTCCTTGTCCTATCACTGGGTGCCCCAGAGCAGAGACTGGCTCCATTCTCCTGACACCTACCCTTCACATATTTATCAACATTCATGGGGTCAAACTCTGGATCCTTTTTTCCAAGCTCAAGAGACTCAGCTCCCTCAGCCTTTCCCCATCAGGGAGATGCTCCACTCCATCATCTTTGTGGCTCTGCACTGGACTCTCTCCAGCAGCTCTGTGTCCTTCTGGAGCTGAGGGGCCCAGAACTGGACACAAAAAATTCTGATCTCTGTGCAACCTACACATGAGCTTTAAATTATTGTATAGAAAAGTCAAGTTTAACCATATTTGAGATACTTTCTTAGCTCGTCACATCACAAAGTAACCTAAAATGCCCATAACCCCCAAATCTGTATGTTTTTTCTTGTTTTCATATAACAACTTGGCTTATAACCAATAATCAGCTGAAAGGTGCCGAACTCTGCTTAGAGATGTCTCTTCAGCTTAAGCACAGGTTATGAAGTGTTTATTCCAATTCCAGTTGTAAAAAACCAATTTTCATCACAAACTTTAATAACCAGTCCAGCTTAACTAGAAGAGTTGACTCAAGTTACTAATCCCATTGTCAGCAGCATTTTGCCTGTATTTCTTCTTACTGTTCCTGCAATGTAGAAGTCTAACAAAAGCTTTAAAAACCAGTTTCCCCTAGATAACTTACCCTGCTGTCAATACCCATCACCCATATAAATCATGAAATTAGCATTCACCATGGCTTTTTCCCAGTTGCTAATTGTCACGGATACTCTTAATTATTTTGTGCTGTCAGGTAAGAACTGAAGTTTGCAATTAAAGTAAAATGAGAACTCATCCCATTTGACTCAGTCTGGCCACATAATTAGCACCCATTTATAGACTCTTCCATTAATTGTGTCACTCCCTTTCCAGTCTACTGGAGAGAGGGGAAATAAATGTCCCAGATTGTTTCAGGGCTTTATTAATGTCCAAACTGTAGTTCCAGGTGTTGTATTAATGTAAATTCTAATGCAGTTCTTTATCATCACAGAACCACAGAACATTAGGCATTGGAAGGGACCTCAAAAGATCATCTAGTCCAATCCCCCTGCCACAGCAGGATCACCTAGTATTATACCTTTGATTTAAAAACCTTTCTACTTCAGCTGAGGTATTGATACCCTATAAGGGCATCTCTAAGGCAAGAGCCTCTGGATAGGGAAGTTTTCCAATTTTAGGGGAAAAACACATTCTTTTCCTGCAACAATACAAACAGGAGAACCCAGAGTGCCACAGAATTCCACAAATACAACAGGCTGCATGTTCCCTTCATGAGGAAGAGGAGGCTTAGGGGACACCTCATCACTCTCTACAACTATCTCAAAGGACATTGTAGAGATTTGGTGCTGGTCTGTTTTCACAGGTTAACTGGCAGCAGAAACAGAGGGAAGGGCTTCAAGCTTCAACTGGGTAGATTTAGACTGGACATCAGGAAAAAATTCTTCATGGAATGGTCAGGCACTGGAATGGGCTGCCCAGGGTGGTGGTTGAGACACCATCCCTTGATGTGTTTAGAAGTTGCTTAGATGTAGTGTTGGGGCGATTTGGTTTAGAGGTGACCGTGTATAGAGTAGGGCTGATGGTTGGACTTGATGATCCCAAGGGTGTTTTCCAACCTGAATGCTTCTGTGATTCTGTGCTGTGTTACTGTAGCACACAACACCCTGTCCTGCTTCCTCCCAGGTAGATGGAGGAGTTTTGCATACCAATTCTTACTGCTCAGTGACACCAAGTAAAAGAAAACAATGGAAAAGCTACAATTTTGAGGTCTTTCTGCCTTTTCACAAACATTCAGCCTTCTTCCATGGCGTGTAGTGTTTATTCAGCACTGGATGATTTATTGCTGATTTTAGGGGCTGAAGATTGTATAAACACACATAACCAACAGTGCCTTTGAATGCTTTTTGTCCAGACCACATTGTCTGTGGCAAGTAGCTGTGATACCTGTGAGTCACCACTGTGCTACAACTAAGGGCACTCGAGTTCCATTTAGTTTTTACCATAGGTGGAGATTGCTGAACTTCAGGGGATGCATCCTGTTTTAGTCTCCACTGCAAGAATTAAAAACATATTCTGCTAAAGCAATTCATCTCAGTAAATATTTAAAACTCCAGAATTTTGAGCCACGAGCCCATAATTCTTACATTCACAGACTACAGGAAGCATTAGTTGCGTTGTATTCAAGGGAAGGCTGGACAAGGCTCTGGGCAACCTGGTCTAGTTGAGGATGTCCCTGCTCACTGCAGAGAGGCTGGACTAGATGGTCTTTGGAGGTCCTTTCCAGCTCAATGCATTCTATGATTCTATGAGAAATCAATGTTCTTTTGAAAAGGGGTAAATGAAAAAAAATTAACAAAAGCAGGGAAAATGTATTTATGGATTTTATTAAGTTCGGAGTTTTTAAACTGAGCTTTAAGACTCCGCTATAATTTTATAAAACAAATGGAGGGAAAGCTGAAAGTATGGGGTTTTTAATTCTCTTTCAGATGGAATGTGAAAAACCCTTCAACAAATACAGGTCTGTGCATTTGTGCAAGAGCTTCAAATTACAAACTGTGTTCTCTGAGTGTTACAGAAAACCATTGTATTTGGTGGCAGTATTAAACTGGCTTTTTATTGGCCTAGGATGTGTACTAGTCAAAGCAGAACTATTTGGTCAACCACACACAGAGGACTGTTTACCCATGATTAATACAGCACATATTAATCACGTGTGAGCCGCATGTGCAGACAGACAAAGGGCTGATTGCAAGCCTCAAGTTTACCTCCACGATCTGTAAATTGTCTCCAGTCAACCACACAAATGTTTCCTCCAGGCACAAGGAGATGGAAGAGCAGATTCCACAGCAAGCAGCCCCGTTTTTGAAAGAAGCTCCCCAGATTTAAAGCCATTTTTGCCACTCCATCACAGCTTTGCTGACCTTAGGGCTGCTCAAGTGAGAGAGAAGATGCAAGAGTTTTGGGTCTGTTTAGTGACTACATAAAGCAGAAGAAAGGGCCATAATTCTCAAGTATTCTGGAAATAACACCAGTTAGGTTTTATTCTAAATCAATAGACTTTGGAAATTACTGCTGAAAGCACATGAAAAACCACAAAAAGAGAAATCCTTATGAAATTGGAAAAAAAGGTGGGCAGAGGCATAATACACCCAAATACTCCCTTTCTCCTCCTGTCAGCGTCTGCAGTGCAGTCAGGAACTGGATTGTAATGAGCCTACAGTGCTGGAAAAAGAAACTCTCCACTAACTGAAAGAGCTGCTGCAAGGTGGATGGGGACAAGATGGACATGGACCAGAGACCACGTCTCCACCCCATTTCGAAGGCACCATCGTTTTGGCACTGTTACAATCCCTCAAGGGAAAACGAATGTAAAGGATTTCAGTGTTCAACCTGCTCTTACACAAAACCTGTGTATCTGCAGAAGTCTGTCCTTGGGTTCTCTTAGACCTGCAAATCTAAGGGCCATATTCAGAGAATAAACACTGTAAACAGCAGCAGTTATTATTCATTAAGATAGGTTACAGCATCACAGTTCTTGCTGATTTCAAGATAAAACAGAATTTGTGCCTCGAGATACTCTAGAGCGGGAATTTGGTGTGGCCATAACATCATCCACACCAGGGGAAATGCTTCATCTGCTGCACTATCTAAGAGCAATTAAAGAATGCATAAGTGGCATCTATATCCTATAATGCTGCCTCCCACAAGGCAGCCTGGAACACCTTCAGTGTGCTAATCCTACATGGAATCCTGGGCTGCACCTCTCACATGAATATCCACTGTTATCTCAGGAAGCTTCTCCTGCTAGTTCCAAACTCTGCTCCTACTGGCAGATTGAAAGGGATGACCACATTCTTCTAACCCTCTGAATGCTTGATTCTCATTGTGGTGCTTCGAAACCCCTTTGAAAAAAGCCATTTGACTTCAAATTCAAAACGTACACGCGTTCTGCTTCCCTCGCTGCAGTGCCTGGGAAACTGTCCAAAGGAAACCCAGGGCTGTACTCTCCACATTTTGCAAACGTTTCCCAATGCTCCCTGCTTTTTTTTTTCCACAAGTTTTGCAGCCAAATAATTTCTATCCGAATTTGCAACAGGAAAAAACCCAACAGTTAACATTTGGACGTTGCAGCATTTTGGAGCAGAGGATGAGGAAGAGAGAGAGCTCTCCATCAAATGCCTGCTACTCTTGTGGATCACACTGAGACACCCAATTTCATTGGGTCACAGCTGAACATCCACAGACACCATGATGATAAAACATGGTGCCTTAGTGCACTTTTAACTAGGTGAGCCAGTAAAGACAGAAATACACACGTTCCTTGTAAGACACATGAAACCACTGGACTATAAAACACCAGTGTTCCCCCTCTTCAGCCCGAGGCATAATCCCTTTTCTTCAGCGTGAAGTTTGGACCATACCTCAATTTTTTTTACCTCGGTTTCTTGTCCTCCAACATACCACCCAGGCTGGCTTTTGGGCAGACCCTGAGCCTGTGTTTGGGCCACAGAGAGAGAAAATTAGAGCCCAAGACCCAGCATCACCACAGCAGGGCACTAACGGCCACATCCAGGTTGCCCTTCAACACCTCCAGGGATGGGGACTCAACCACTGCCCTGGGCAATCCATTCCAGATTCTGATCACCCCTTCTGTGAGGAAGGGCTTCCTAACATCCAACCTAACCCTGCTCTGGTGAATCTTCAGGGCCTCCCCTCTCATCCTGGTGCTGGTTGCCCGGGAGAAGATACTGACCCCCACCCGACTACAACCTCCCTTCAGGTAGTTGTAGAGAGGGACAAGATTCCCCCTTGAGTTTCGTTTTCATGAACTTTAAAAACCAGTAATCACAGGCTTGCTCATCCTCCCTTTTAAACTAACAAAACACAACTACACTAGAGTCCAGGCCCTCGAGCAGGACTTTCACAACATTCGGCTTCAGCTTTTGAAGTTCCACATGGTTTGACTCAAAAGTTGAGTCACTCAGAAGAAGCAATTGTTCAGATTTTGTCTTTGCACACCAAAATCCACATTCCAAACATTTAAATTAGACCTATTTAAAGCAGAAATCATTTTACCAAACATGCTACCCTTTTTTCACCATTTTTTTCCATAGTACCTGCTGTTTACTGTGACCTGGGCAAATTCACATGGGGCTTTCTGTTACTTCAAGAGGATGTGGTGACTGTAAGAGCAACCAGCAATAATGTGCTTCACATCACTGAGCATCAGTCAACTTGGACAGCGCTGCCTATCAAAAATACAGGAGCTGGAAGTTGCTTTTGGGCAGGGGGATTGGACTCGATGGTCCTCTAGAGGTCCATTCCAACTCCTAACATTCTGTGATTCTATACTGTATATATCCTACTTAGGCAACAACTGTCATCCAAAAGAGGACTCCTTCCAAAACAGAACCACTCACGTTTGACCGGACTGTCTCTGCACTCATCGAAGGACGTGGAAAGCTCTTCTCTGTCTAATCACCAGAATGGACTGGCCTTCAACCAGTGGTTTGAGCACCAGAATGGCTGTGACCTTGCATCATCTTCTTGTGACCCAGGCCTCTACTCAAAAGCAACAGACTACCATTAGACTTTTTAAAAAGCATGAATGGGGATCTGTACTGCGTGACGAAGTCGCTTTCACGTGATTTGCACAATCATTTCCACCTCAGCGCAGGAATAGGTTGATGTTCCCCCATGATGCCAAGGAAAATAGTATGGTTGTTGTAGCAAGGCTCAAACAGCTTTTACTGGGGAAGCTGACATGTTATTTCTTTTTGCAAAAACCTTTGGAACTTTCAGAAAAGGGACTAGTATTGGGTGAAGCGTTAGCGACTTTCGTTTGGAAAATGTGCTCTGCTTCATAAGAAGTCGCTCAGAATGTGGTTCAAAATGTGTTTTTCTAACTAAAGAGCAACGTGTGGTGCATGTGAAAAAACACAGGGACCCATGAAAGATATCTTTGTTAAATGTCAGTGATATGTGTCTGTTATTTTTCTGTCTTGCAAGCTAATAAACTTAAGACCAGTTGCTTTACAGACAGGGTAGTTATTAGCTCTTGGTAGAAAATAATGTTCCACAGGGAATTTACAGTATAAGAAAAATGCTCTTAAATATTTGGGGCCATCTGAGCCACCCAGGGTAAGTGTGTTCTGGCACTAGAGGTGTTATTGTTGCCATAGCCCTGCCACATGATGTTATTCTCCTAAGTAATATGTAGTTTTTCCTATTAAAGAGCTCTGCTTAAGCCCAGTGGCAAGTAGCCATCATTTCCTTCCAATACCTGGGATGGAAGAGATGGTTTTGAAGATTGTACAGAAGTGGCGAAAGAAAAGAGCAAAACTGCAAACTGTGGTTTAAGTAAAGCAGGTGGACTGCAACAGAAAGCTCTTTCATGTCTGACTGCGCTCACTGATAAAAAAAACCAATAGCTGAAGGACTGGGATATTGATTACAGTGGCCATTAAAGGCAAAGCTGTGGCTTCTGTCTTGCAGAAAGAACAGAGGGCTTCCAACCATAAAAATAAGCCGCTGCAAAACCAAGTCTGTGAGGAGGTATCTAGCACTAATGGTTTTATTTCCATGGAACTTTCTTTTTGCTATTAGATGTCTTCTGTTTTTCCTTAATTGTAACTTGAATCTAGTTACAATGCGATCCAGTTTGGCAACAAGAACAGCTAGTGGTGTAAGTCCAACAGCCAGACTATGTGGTGACTGTTGGGATTGAGCAACCACCTTCCAGACAGAAAAATAAACACAAAATTGTGTTTTCAGACCCCCAAACAATGTCTGGCTATACATATTATTGGCCTTCAACTCCACTTCTAATGATGTAAATATAAAAAGCTTCTTCGTTAAAACCTGGAAGAACTGCCTCATCCCTTACTTCAGGGCACCCATATTGAAGCTGAGGGTTTATGAGTGTTAGTAGATTAGGCCTGCACTGTTATTTTTAGTCATGTCCTTATGCACGAGCAAAGGTCTCTCTAGATACAAACCAGGTGCAGAGCAGCTGCTTTGTGCATCTGCACAAGTGGCCCCAAACGGAAGAGAAGTAAACAAACTGCAGATACCCATCTCTGAACAACAATTGTGCTGCATGGTTCTTCTGTCTTAATTTCACGCAACATTTTTCCCTCCCTAAATAATTGGTGGGCTCCTCAGCTAAGGTCGATGCCACTCATTTGTTCAGTAGTCTCCAAAGGGTGCCTGCAAGCCCACACAGGGGTGGTGAGTGGTGCCAGTGGTAGCAGCCTGCCCCTTCCCCAGTCCATAGATCAGTTTGTGGGCTTTGCCAGGGCTGCCAGGTGGAGTCACCATCCCTAGAGGTGTTTAAGTACAGAGTGGATGTGGCCCTTAGTGCCCTGGTTTGGCTGATGGGGTGGTTAGGTCTAGATGATCTTAGAGGTCTTTTCCAGCCTCAGTAACTGTGTGATTCTGTGATCACGGACAGCTGGAGAGCCGAGCCCCAGGAGGGGGCAAGCAAGCCCCTCGCCCATGCCCCGTTTATGGCCATGCTCACGCACAGCCAGCATGTGCTGACAGAGCCGTACAATAGTGGCATCAATAGAGCAGCAGCAAACCACGCCAAACAAAACAGGCTGTAAACCCCAGCAGAGGTCAGTGCCTCTCTGACCACAAACAAATGATAATGATTGATATTAACACAGATTTGGGGGATGGGAGGGCAGTGAAGAGATGCCTTAAGGAAAGCTACAGCACTCAACAAGAACCTAACCTTCATTTCACATCTCTCACAGTGATTTGCAAGTGGAGCTTCTGAATAAAGGCCGGAAGCAATATTTGATTGGAAAAACATTCCACAGCCAGAGAGCACGAAGAACTCCAAGAAAGGAGCCTCCAGCACTGGAGTCGAAGGGCTGGAAGTTTCATCTGATAGAAAAACGAATGCCTGTTGATCAGGGGAAAACATAATGCGAAACATGTTTGCTGAGTGAGAAAAATGTTGATTGGGCAATATCAAAAGCAGCTGGGGGGTGACAGTGGAAAAGCAATTACACAAATGGGACACGGCAGCAAACCAGTCCGTGCGGACTGGGGGCTGTGACGTTACTGGAGGGGACAGAGATGCAAAGGTTGCTCGCTAAGCTGTAACTGGCGATAGCAGCCAAGGTGGGGAGAGGGACAGGCATGTTAGCCGATGGTTTTATGTATCTTACCTTTATAAGCACAGTACACAGCTCTCCAGTTGGTCAGACATGCCACATGCTGGGGTGAAGCTAAGTTACGAAGACACGAAGCCTTGCCCTTCTCTCTATTGACTGGACTTCTTGGATTTCTTGACAATCTTGAACAAGAAAAACAACAATTTCTATGCAATGTGTTCTACCAGATAAGAAAAGTGTTAGGTGGTCTGAGCTGTGACTTTTGACTCAATTAGGATATAATGAAGTATCTATATATTTTTACTATCAGGAGCAGAAGGTCCTAGAATCATAGAATCATTGGGGTTGGAAGGGACCAGCAAAGGTCATGTAGTCCAACCCGCCTGCAGGGAGCAGGGACATCCTCAAGTAGATCAGGTTGCCCAGAGCCTTGTCTGGCCTCTATAGCTGTCATTCGTCTCCTCTGAAAAAATATGCAGTGCCCACAGTGGGATGGGGTTGATCTCTTTTTGAGCTACTACTACAAAATAAATCATCGTTCTGGGTACAGAAGGCCAAATGCAACATCTTGTATCGCAGGCTAGATGGGTGACGTACACTGGCTATCAGTGTTTTGCGAAGTGGCACTGAGTGACAAGTGGCTTTGTGGACTGGAAAACACTGGGAAGCCAAAATCTAAACAGAATGAGGGAAGTTTATGTCATTTCCACTTTCTGTGAGCTCCCTCTTGGACAAATGGACCAGTATTCCATTCTTCTGTTCATTTGAGTAACTGAAAACGTTTGCCCATGAGTCACTGACACGAGATGAGATGCAAAGACGTTAGCCTGAGGAGATAATGTGACACAGCAACACAGGGTTTACTTTCCAGATTATTACAAGGTAGGGTCATCTTAATGTCAGGCTTCTCATTTTCAGGGCATGTTGAGTAGAATGGGGGGTTTTATGCTGCAGGAGGTGTCAACGGTTCTGGATCCTAAAGCTTTCTACATTTTCATGGAATGGAAGCAACTTTTACTCAAGCTTCCCCAACACTCTCCCACCTTTTCCTTGAGGGAGCACTTCAGGATGAATGAATGCATGGTTTAGTTTCCATGAGCCACTCACTTGTTGTTGCCACTGTGACTGCCAATAAGTGACTGAAATTAGCTTTAACTGCAAGGTGAGCACTAGACATAGTCAGGCAGACACCAATCATTCACTCTTCTTTTAACACATACTGCTGCTACTGTTAATCTGCTGGAGTCAATGACCTACAGCTCATGGATTCCACAGGGTTTTGCTTAAGTCTGATCAAGCCATTACTAATACAGCTGGCAAAAGAAGTACAAGAACCACTTTGAGTATGATTTTTTAATGACCTCCTCTATTCCTAATGGCTACAGCCCACTTGTTTCCAGGTCAGGCTAATGGCTAAAGCAATTATCCCAAGCAATGGGTTATCTTTGGTGCCTCAAATCCATTCCATTTGGTGTGCTTTCCATTTTTGTCAACAGCAGCTGGAAAAGTAATTGCTGGTGGAAACACATGGCCACAGCAAGCTCCACCATCGCCAGCACTGCATTAGACCATGTGGTTAACTTGAACTGCATGTGTTTGGATTCCCTGTCTTAATTCTGAACCCACAACATAAGGAGAGCATATTTCCCTGCTCCCACATCATTAATTGCAATCACTGTTATCCAAATAATCTGGTTCATAGATAAAAATTGTTTTAAGAAATGCGGAGAGAGAGAGAGACAATAGATCAGCCAACAATAAACTGGCTGATCGCTTAGGAAAACTAATAAAAAGAAGAGTGACATATTAATAAACCATCCCGACTCCTGGCTTGTCAACTATCTGGACTATGAAGGATAACAAACCCCAAATCCATCCGCTAAATTCTATTGACACCAAAATCTACAGGAACTCTGATTCTTTTGTAGGGTGACAGGTCAGTTGGGTGAGTTCAGCCAAGCTCTAAGGCCTGTTTGGCTTTGGAAAGTCTCACAGGCTTCCACCTCCCTCCCAGCCATGGCCAAGGCTTCCCAAGTGCTGCAAATAGCCCCAGGGCAAGGGTTGGATGGGCAAATGACGAGAGGAGAAGCTGAGTTAGGTCTTAGGCAATAAAAATATTGTTACCTTCTGCCTTACACAGATTTCCTACGTGACAAACATCCGAATTAAACAGTTGCAATATTCAGCACATTTTTATCCAGAGAAATATTGAAAACATATTTAATGCAATATTGAGGGGATTACAGAATTCAGAAAAGGGAAAGTCTGACTAATGCTGCAGCTGTGCAGCATTCCAGTGAATCCAAGCCATTGCCAGCATTTATTAGCCACTCAGCCTTTGACAATAAACAATCTTCAGCTCATGATCATCTATCCAGACAGAAAGATGTACAGTGCTGCTTACACAGACGCGTTAACACTGTCCTGTCTACGCGCCATGCGCTCTCCTGGCCGTTAGCTTTAATTCTGTGTGGCGGCTACAGAAGGTGCAATTCCCCTTTGAGTCTCTCGTCTTTAACGACTCCAGACATTCCCAGCACTGTAGGTTTTCTTGGACATTTGTTTTCTGGAAGAATTACTGTGGGCTGGAGGCTGTTTATGGCTGACAGAAAGAAGAAAGACTTCTGCCCTGTTGGAAACTCAACATTCTAGACATTGCAGGTTGGAAAAGATGGGGTTGTTTTTCCCCCACAATATTTGGAATCAAATTAATTAAAGTCTTGACAGTCCTTACAACAGGGAGCAGGTTTTCTTTCACCGTAATCAGTGAAAATACCAGTGGAAATGGTTTGCATTTCTCCAGATAAAAAATTGCCGTATTGGGTAAATCAAAGAAATTGTCTTGATACTCTCCCATTAAATCAGATCAAGAGAAAACAGAGGGATCATTTCCAGTCAGTTTGCAGAATAAGTAACACAAGTTTTGTGAATCCCCTTGCAAGCACTCTACACTGCATTCAGATCACCAGGCACCGAGAGGATGGACTCGGAGAGCCGCCTCTCTTATCTGCGGTCACCAGCACATTATAAACCTCCGTGGAGAGCTGCCTTTGTATGGGGTGTCTGCTGAGTGTTCAGACGAGGAAGCAAAGAAAGAGCTGTCCATTAACTAAACAGAACTGCTCACTGTGACAATGTTTGGGTTTCTTGAAATACCTGGTTTGCCAAGGACTTGCTCAAGGGTTTCTCACTTGCACGCTGACACACAGCACTGGAACAGGACTCACACCAGCCAAGAGGAATCTCGGCCCAGCTGTTCTGAGAAGGGTCTAAACAAGAAAACAAGAACGTTTTGTAGAGGAAAAGACAGCAGGATGCTTCAGTGCCCTTGATAATACAAAGCTGAAAGTTACCAAGGAGAGCCCCTCACTTAAAAACAAGGATTTTGTTTCAATTCTCGGGATAAACTAATTATTTGGCCCCATTTCTTTACTATTTCTTTTATGTGAAATGAAGAATGAAATGTCACCAGTATTACCCAGTGCTATTCTCGTCAAAGTGCAGCATATCAGAGAAAATCTCAAATAATACTGAGAAAGAGATTGTGGTCAGCTGGAGAGTGTTTTATTATGGCACCTTGCTAAGATAGTTTTATAAACACAGTCCAAGAACAAGTGGAAAAAGCAACAGAATCCTTGTAATATATGGAAGGATTAGGATAAGAATAATAGATCTACTTTCATTTTTACTCCAGCACTGAACGTTCCAACACTTAATACAATGGGAAAGTGTTCTAAAAACGTCTTTTTCATTAACATCAAAATTCCCCTTCAGTGCAGCTATCTCTGGAACAACCAGACTTCTAAAAATGATGATTTTCAAAGTAGCCTTAGAGAGTGAGGAGGCAAATCGGCATCAGTGGGATCAAGTGCTCCAGTGGGGACTCAACTGACACCAACCACACTGGTGTCCAAGCTGCTGGATGTGCAGAGCTGTTTCAGAACATCTCTCAAGAAGGTGTTCTGGCTGAAAGATGAGCCTGTGTATTTATTGATTTATATCTATGCCCAAGTTCAGGGCTTACAAAGAGTTCCAGCTGCATGGTCCACAAGAATAGCAGAGCAGGGGTGTCAGAGAAGAGCCCCTGGGAGGCAACAGACATCTCCGATCACACTTGAAGCTGAGCTATAGATCAAGGACTGTGAGTTCAGAACTGGATATGCCTGGCAAGAGATAATTACACATGGTTGTAATTACACTGTTCTCAGAAATTTTAATTAAACAAACATTGTTAAGAGACCCTTTCAACCTGAACCTGCACGATGGCACAAAGTTGTCAGGTGGTCAGCCAAAACTGCTCAATTTATAGTGTCATAACAAATTAGAACATTGAATTTCTTCACAGAAAGGGCTATCAAACATTGGAACAGGTGGCCCAGGGCAGTGGTGGAGCCACCATCAACAGAAGGTATTCAAACACCACGTGGATCTGGTGCTTAGGGACTTGCTTTAGTGGTGACCTGGCAGTGCTGGATCAAAGGTTGGAGTTGATGACCTTAAAGATCTTTTCCAACCAAAGATATCACGTGATTCTATGGCAGCACTTGCCTTGTCTTTCGTTAATGTCTGAAGAACAGAGGACATTTTTAAAATGTAATATTCACTTTGAAATTCCCGAAATGACGCATAAATCACATTTACTAGAATGTCACTGTTTCACACAGAATTCCACCCTCAAGAAGCAGGATATCAGCTCCGAGTTCACACTGAGTTCAACCCGAAAAGCACAATGGTACAGTATGTGCTGCTGGATATAACCAAATAGAGAAAATGACTGCAGCTAAATGGAGATTATCGAACCTGAGAGACTTGTGGAATCAAGGATCTCCAACTGAAAGCCTAGCACGGTGGTCTGGGCCACAGGACATTTATTACTGTATAAGGAACACTAGCCCAAGAGACCAGACCAAACTCAATAAATACATTTTTCATTTATGAGTGCAGTGATAACCTGGACAGTCAACCGAGATCCTTTAACAACAACAAAAATCATTCATTTCTTTGGCCTTTCGTTAAATCTTTTTGATGCCTCACAGAGGTTTAGGAGAAGCTGTGGTGAGGGATCAGGAGCTCAGATGCAACCGCCTGCAGGTGATAGTCATATAAAAGATAAAAGGGCCATAATACCATATGGCATCCAAGCAATCAAAAAGAACACTGGTGGGGAAGAAAAATAAGGGAAAGAAAGCCTGAGGTACACAATTCCACTTGTAGGTTTCCTTTAGAGACAGTTACAGAATAAATCCCACGTCTTTACCCCTAGAAATTACTCTTCTTTTCAAATAACATGCGAAATGATGACAATTAAGGCAGCATCTAAAGGTCAAAGTAAAGCAACAGCTTCTAGGTTGTCTTTTCCAGAATAAAGGGTAATATTTCTCTAAAGAACTGTAATGTTAACAGCCCACAACATGATATCCTACAGAAATGCTATTGTTTCCCAAGCATGCAACACTACTGGGTTCTTTCCACTCTTGAAATCGGGCCCGAAACGACTGTACTTTATATGGATTTATCCCAGGCATTCTGAGAAACCAACCCTTTGCATTAGGCTTCTCCTAATGAAATGCTACTGAGATTCCCAGCTTAAGCTTCTAATTATTCGGTTATGAGTAGATTTCCTTGTGGTTTTGATGATCAGTATCACTTTAAATTCAACCCCGGTCAGATTCTCGGGATAATCTTTAAGTGTTGAACGAAGAAACTGAAGATTAGGTTGAACTGGACTCGTGAGGAGCTTGTCATATGATGGTCCCACCTCTTTTTCTGCACCTACAGGATATTACACTACGTTAATGTCATTATGAGAAATCATTTGAGGACTCATGGCTGCATTTCTGCATAATAGTAGCCAAGATTTGCACAGACTTTATCCCTCACTCAAGGCAACTACACTGCATGGCTTGATGAGCTCGGAGGTCTTTTCCAGCCTCAGTAATTCTGTGATTCACTCCAAATCACTCCAAGCACCTTATTATGGTGATTGGGGCAACTTGTGTTTCAAGACCTTTTAGAGACTCCTGCATCTTTCGACTTCACAGACCTCTGCTGCTACACCCCAGGTGAATCCTCTTGCTAACATCCGGTGCTCTCAGAAAGCAGACTTCAAAAGAAGTTTTCATATTCACATCCTACCTCTTTGTCATTTTTCCTCTTTAATTTAGAAGCTCTTATTCTCTAGCTAGTAGAAGTAATCCTTGGGATAACTTCTTTAGAATTGTTTAGGTTAGAAAAGACCTTTAAGGTCATCAAGTCCAACCACTAACGTAACTTTACCAAGTCCACCACCAAACCATGTTCTTAAGCAACACACCTATACAACTTTTAAATACATTCAGGGATGGTGACTGAACCACCTCCCTGTGCAGTCTGTTCCAAGGCTTAATGACCCTTTTAATAAAATATTTTCCTAATATCCCATCTGAGCTTCCCCTGGTGCAACCTGACCCCGTTTCCTCTTATCCTATCGCTCGTTACTTGTGAGAAGAGAACAGCTACCTTTACAGAGCCTCCTTTCATGTAGTTGTAGACAGCAACAAGGTCTCTCCTCAACCCTTTTTATTTCAGACCAAACAGCTCCAGTTTCTGGGAAAGCAGCATGAAGCAGTAGTTAATTATATTGCTTTAATTTCCCCTTTATATGGCTTAGGAACCAGCAATGAGAAGGAAAAAGAGCATTACAGACAACCCAAAGAGCATTATAGACAACTACAGTCAACCAGGCTTCCCATGAACCACTAACAAAGACCAGTGAGGGTGACCACAGTGTGTTGACACTTTATCCACTAGCACAATTACACCAGTCAGAAGCACTGGGAAGCCTGGTTTGAGAATGTATGTTAACCGTGAGCACTCATACCACAGATTGTAGGTCACAACACACACCACAACAAATGCTTGGGATTTGAAGGGAGCTACAATTCCAAAGCTGCAGACAAAATCACTTCTTAAACCTAAAAATACTGTCATAGAGTCATAGAATCATCACAGCTGGAAAGGACCTCAGGATCATCCAGTCTAGCTCTCATCCCAAATCCTCCCTAACCCCTAGACATGGCCTCAAGTGCTCTAACTGCTCAGTTTTTACACACCTCCAGGGATGGCGACTCCACTACCTCCCTGGGGAGCCTGTTCCAGTGCCCAACCACTCACTCAGGAAAGAACTTCTTCCTAAGATCCAATCTAAACCTCCCCTGATGCAACTTGAGGCTATTTCCCCTCATCCTATCATTAGTAATTTGGGAAAAAGAGAGCAGCACCAGCCTCACTACAACCTCCTTTCAGGTAGCTGTGGAGGAGAGGTCTCCTCTCAGCCTCCTCTTCTCCAGACTAAATAACCCCAATTCTCTCAGCCAGACCTCTTCCCAGCCTTGTTGCCCTTCTCTGGGCCCGCTCCAGCCCCTCAATATCCTTCTGATACCGTGGCACCCAAAACTGGACCCAGTACTCAAGGTGCAATCTCCCGAGTACAGGGGCTCCATCACCTCCCTACTCCTGCTGGTTACCCCATTCCTGATCCAGGCTGGGATGCTGTTGTCTCTGTACTTCCCTGCTCTGGACAACCAGTCCACAGGCTAAAGAACCACATCCCCAGCAAGCACTCCTCTCACCACACTATGGGAACCCCTGAATTAAATAACGTCTTTCGGATTCATTCTTCAAGGAACAATTAAAATCACTACTTAGTGTGCAAAGCAAGGTGCTGAAGAGCTCCATCCAACACAAGTGATCTCTGGCAAGCTGAACACTGCAGCAGACATCTTCAAAGCCTCACCAGGGCCACAGCCGACCCCTTCCCATTATCATTAATGGGCTAGAAGGCATCCAAAGCCCACGTCAGCTTTGAAAACTTAAGAGTCGATAAGGGATATTTGTACTAATTCCTATTTCATGTTTGGAGAGTCTATTCTGCTCCAGCTGAGTGAAAACAGATTTCGAAGTTCACTTCAGTAGGATTAGTCTCCTTCACGAGGCTGGATTCATGTCTTCCTATTGTTCTCTGTACAACCTTTATCAAGCAACGGAGCCCCAGAGAACCGACACCTGATGTACCCAAACAGAGAGATATACTGCACTGCTCTGACCTTGCCATATCCTGCTGAGGACCACGGGGTTAATCCAGGTTAAGTGAGGCTCTGATGTTTAGAGCAGGTCTGGTTTACAGCAGAATATTCGTCTCTAAATGGGGATGGGAAGAAGTGTCCAGAAGCATTATTTATAAATGAAGATAAGTGCTGGCTAACTTTGCTGCCTTGTGCTTATATCATCTAATTACTTTGGCATGGTGTTTTGCTCTTTCATGTTCCAAGTCTGCTTTGTGCTCAGGCAAGTCACATCATTCTCCTTCCTATCTCTTACATTTTCTTTTCCCTCCCTTTAGATTCTCCACTAACAACCCTAAGTAAACTGAGCTTCAGGGGTTTATATGTGCTTGGTGTAACACAATTTCTGCTCCCAGTTCCTAGCCAACAGCACTTATTTTGTTGGCTGCAAGACAACAAGCTATAACAGGCACATTTTAAATGGGATCTAGCCCCCCATGTCAACCCTGAAGCACCCCAAAAGCAGTAGAAGCTACAAATCCCAATAGCTAGGTTCTGTGAATAGGAGAGGGGGGAAGTCTAGAACAATAAAAAGTCACAAACATCAATGAAAACCGAGATGAAACAGACATAAGATACTAAATGTACCTGGTTGTATTAACCAGCTTTTTAAAGAGCAGGAGCTTTCCTCCAGTCTTTAGTTCAGCAACCTTCAGATTTCCGAGACTGTTTAACATCCTAAAAGGATGTTAGAAGATCCCTCTGGCTGTGGCACCCCTCCTGTGCCTGTCGCAGTCACTCCCAGCACTGCACTTTTCTTCATCTCCAGAAGCATTTCCCTGCCATACATGCTCCATCACATGAAAAGAAGGTTCTACCTTCCCATCTTCTCTCTGTCCTGGGGTTTTCTTGCACAACGGGCTGCAGATGAGACAAAGCAGAGGGAGAACACAAGACACAGTAAATCATAAACACAGCAGTGCAGCAGGTACCATCCTGAACAGTCTAGGATGTTGTTTCTTTGGCAGCCCTGCTATGGGGTTCTGATAGAAATCTTTCTTACAGTAAACAGAAGTCCTGTCCACCTGGAGCCACTTCAGGCTTATGGGTATCTGCCCTAGGAGAAGCCTTCATGGCTGGGTAAGATGAATGGCTGAACTAGAAAGAGATCTAAGGAAACTAGGAAGATCATCCTCAGCTTCCTATCACACACAGGGCAAGATGTGATTTGATGCTGAGCCTCCACAGCACTATTTCCTGTCTGCGTTTTGCTGCTGAAGTAGGTGACCTGGCATGGTGTAACAGGACAAATGCAGCTTAGTCCCCACCAGAAAGAGCAATCCTCATCCAAACACATTGTTTCCCCTGAATTCATCTTGAGCAGCATCAATTTTGGGTGAGACAGAGAGTGTGATCAGGCAACGGAACAAGCTGCCCCGGGTGGTGGTTGAGTCCCCACCCCTGGAGGTGTTTAAAAGTCTCTAAGATGTAGTGTTGGGAGATCTGGTTTAGGGGTGAACTTGCAGAGTAGGGTTGATGGTTGGACTCGATGATCCCAAGGGTCTTTTCCAACCTGCATAATTCCATGAATAATATTTTTGCAGAGGAAGCCGGTGTGTCCAAGCGTGAATATCTGCATATCTAAGTGTCATCTTCTACAGCACATTAGATGTTCCATCTGCAGCACGGTTTATGGCTTGTATGGGCTATTTAGAAAGTTTGTACTTGACATAATTCTTTCAGCCTCAACATCTGCAAATCCCTGACGTCTAACTGATCTTTAAATGCTTCATCTGTTTGATCTTGCAAACACTAATAAGTGATTCTTTCAACTTCACTACCTGTAGCTCCTTCTGTTTGAGGTAGCCAAGACTTATTATCCTAGTAAAGCTCCACAAATGTGCCTTATGTCAAGGACATTTCTCAATATCCAAAAATGAAGTAATGAGATACAGTTCTTCACCCACATTACAGAATCACAGAACATCAGGGACTGGGAGGAACCTTGAAAGATCATCCAGTCCAATCCCACCACCACAGCAGGATCCCTTAGATCCAGTCACGCAGGAACATATTCAGGCAGGTTTTAAACATCTCCAGAGAAGGAGACTCCACAACCCCCCTGGGCAGCCCCTTCCAGGGCTCTGTCACCCTCACTGGGAAGAAGTTCCTTCTCATAGTGATGCAGAACCTCCTATGTTCCAGCTCACACCCATTGTCCGTTGTCCTATCATTGGGTGCCACTGAGCAGAGCCCGGCTCCATCCTCCTGACACCCACCCTCCACATATTTATCAACATTCATGAGGTCACTCCTCAGTCTCCTTTTTTCCAAGCTCAAGAGACTCGGCTCCCTCAGCCTTTCCTCAGCAGGGAGATGCTCCACTCCCTTCATCACCATCTTTATGGCTCTGCGCTGGACTCTCTCAAGTTCTGTGTCCTTCTGGAACTGAGGATCCCAGACCTGGACACAGTATTCCAGATGTCAAGATAGACAACATCCACTGCTTTGCCACCATCTATCCACCTTGAGTGAGGGACACAATTCTTCACCCAAACTGTCTGCTTACAATGCACTAAAAAATGACAAATCTCTCTAAGAATAAAAAAACCCAGCAGGTAGCTGGCAGAAGAGATGATGTTTAATGACAAGTATTTTCTCTGTGCTGTTAAGAACATGATTGAGGGAAAAGACTAAGAGTGTAACCTAAATCTTTCTGCACTCCTTTCTAACCAAGACTTTGGTTCTTCTTCTATTCACAAACGCGCATCTGGCTGGACCATTAATTTCTTGAAACAACGTCGGTGCCAGGGGAATCTCTGATCTGCACAGTTATCAATGACATAATTAAAATCAGAAGAGTGAAGAGGCTTTGATGATGTATTAGTAACTTAATTTATTCTCAGTTACTCATTTTCATTGCATAAAACTGAAAAACATGAAACAACAAAGCACGCGTGCTGGCTCTGGAGCGACCTCTGAGCTAACAAGTCCCCTGTGAGTTTTGGGATGTGTATTCTGGGTTATTTAATTCTATAGTGCATGGATTCACAAGAAAATAAAGGCAGAGTCTGTGAGGGACAGATTGGTGATTACTACAGTAGGAAGTCATGTGTCTATATTTAAGCTTTTGGGAAAAAAACAGGTAAAATTTGAAGTGTTTCATTACATTTTTGCCTCAAATTTACTCTACCACCACATTTGCCCTGGAGTAAGAATGGGGTGGGTGTTCTCACCTCAGTTCAGGCTTTTCTTCTTCACTACATCTATTGCATTAATGGGGATGAAAAACACAGCATTCAAGTCAAAACAATGGCTATTGACACTGCATTAATAAAATTCAGATCTCAAGTATGTTTCTTGATTTTATAAGAAATTGAAATATTTGAGGGTGCTTGGGGGGCAAGGAAAGAAATCTTTTTTGCAAGCTGTTTCTTGAAAATTTCAAAACATTGACAGCCCCGGGGTCTTTCCAAACCCAAAGTGTTTCTAAAACTAAGGGCTGTCCTTCAGAATGTTCTGAGGCAGTAGCTGTGATCCACCTCAGAAAGAAGGAGAATCCTATAACCATCATGGTTGGAAAGGACCTCCAAAATCATCAAGTCCAGCCCTCATCCCACCATCAGCAGGAATGCTCCCAACTTCAGAGCATTTCAATAGCAAGCCACCAGCTTGGCATCACAGAATATTACCATTTATCACAGAAAACTATCAGAAATGCAGCTACACATCACTGGCCACTCGTTTTTCTCCTTGAGGAAGGGTCTAAAGAGCTCTAGCACTGCTGATCCATTTGTGAGCCTGATTTTGAAGGCTCTTGACCAGGTTTTTGTTCATTCACCCCATGTACTCAAAAAGGAGGTTGTATCTATCACAAAGATGATCAAATAACCCATGACAGGACGAGAGGAGATGGCCACAAGTCCTACCAAGGGATGTTCAGATTGGAAATCATGAAGAATTTCTTTAGTGAAAGAACAGTTTAACATTGGAACAGGCTGCCCAGGGAGGTGGTAGAGTCACCATCCCTGGAGGTGTTCAAAAGGCAAGCAGATGTGGCACTTTGGGACATGGTTCTGAGTCCACTGAAGTGTTGGGTTGAAGGTCGGACTTTATGATCTTTGAGGTCCTTTCTAACCTTAACAATTCTGTGATTCTGTGACAAGGAAGACAGAGGGGTATCCCCTGTCAGCAACAGAAGTTCAGAGAATGAAAAGTCTGCCTGTCAGCTCACAGCTTTATGTAGTTTCTCTACATATGTGAAGGGTGGAGCACTGAAGATTCAACTTGCATTGCAGATGAAGTCCCAAATGTTACTGTGCTCAGTCACACACATCTACAGAGAGCCATTCCAGGAATCAGGCTTTCCACGCCACCTCATACACAGGAGACTTCTCCTATTTCCTGGCTTCATACAGGAGAGAACTCATGAAAAACTAGCTTTTCTTATGTCTTTTTCGATGTATTTTTACACTGTTGTACCTTAGAAGGACACTGCAGTAGGGAAACAAAGTGCAGCAGGATAGTAAGCACCTGGACCATAAACAAAGTGGAGTTAGATCTTCAACTCAGATGAGTATTTAGGTAAATGTTCCTTTAATCAGATGTGACCAGCTTGTCCTTAGGCTAAATGCAATAAGGGAGCCCAGTGAACTGTTATCACAAAGGTGGAACAGAAAGCATCAGCTCTGTTGGAGGAAAAGAGTATTTTTCTAACATCCTGGAGCTGAGTAAAGACAGAGTTACGACTTCTGGAAGCTCTCTGATACCAATAACAAGTGAAACAAGGCGGCACGTTCTCAGCGAGCAACCTTTTAGCTAAAGGAAATGCCACTGCTTTACAGCTAAATAAAATAGGCTTCATTTGAGAAAGAGCTCCCTTGAGAACACACAAACCTTTCACTCCAATATCTGTCTTTCCCTTTCAGACCATCGTCTGATCGTTCAAAACATGTTGGAAATGTATCTTAAATTTGAACTTAGTTCAAATGACTGGAAAGTCATTCAGAGCAAAGCAGCAGTTCCAGTGATTTGTGCCATTCTGATAAGTTGGAATAGTCAGGAGCTGAGTTCATGGCTGCTTTGCATTCCCAGAGTGACACAAAACAAATGGATTGTGCTGTGGAATTCATCCTTTCTTTAGTTCTCTTGTCCCTTCCTTCAGCTACTTCATGTCCAAAAACTAATTCATCAAAAAATTCCCCCAAAGCTTGTGCTGAAGAAAGGAGAAATTCATGCATCAAAGTTGCAAGATTGGAAAATCATAGAATCCTAGAATGGTAGGGGTTGGAAGGGACCTCTAGAGATGCTCATACTTGTTCTTTCTTTCTTTAGAGATCCTGATAGTCCGTTACGAATTAACTCGGCCACGAAAACACACTCATTGCTCTGCGAAACCCCGGCAGAGCAGCTCACCCAGAGCATTCAAACAGTCAGGGCTGTCGAAACTACCAAGGAGGCTGCACGCAGGTCTGACCTGGGCCGTAGGCTCGTGGGATGGACCTGTGCAGGAATCCCTTTCCTGTGCAGATTTGTGGGTTCCCCGCAGAATTGCACTACCTGATGCAGACAGCCCCTTACACAGGAGCTCAGCAAGGAGGGTGCAGCCCAGAGTCCCGGCAGAGAAAATGGTTGTCAGAGTTCCCTGAGGTCTGCAAAGCTGACACGCTATTATTAAATGTTCCGTCTGCCATTGTTCTGCTCCTCCACTCTCGCAGCTGCCACATGTGGTGGCCCCAGTCCAAGTTAAACACTCCGAGCAGAGCATGCTCCAAGGCAGACGACTGGGTCTCGGGCTTTGCCGATACAATGCAGTTCTATTCTCTATTTATTTTTGTAGTTCAAAGACCTGGCAGAAGCCCAGTTGATGCCTGCTGTAAGGACCAGTGCATGCCTGATTGCTGCCAGGAGAGTTCCAAGCCCACGGCCGGTGTGTATTCCAGGCCATGCCAGTCACCAAGACAGACTATGTACAAACAGCAGCAGGATTCTCTGAAAGAAAGAAGAAAGCCAGTTCCCATTTCCACTTTGAACCCTTCCATGATAGGCTGCCAACTTGAGGACCTTGCTTTAATCACAGCAGCCACATGAAAGGGTTTATTCTGTTTATCTTGGTTCATTTAGGAAACCAGTGATAAGTCTGCCATGAAAAAATTCCATCTTTTCCTGGAAGCTGGCATACTTGTCCCACGATAGGGGCTTTGATTTCATTTTAAGTGTCGTTCTTTACAGTCCTATCACAGAGTGCAAGAGCTTTCTCATTCTACTAGACGACTGCTTTTCCCTAGTAAGTGAGCTGTGACTACTTCACAGTTCCTCTTGAGTACAACGGCATCTCTGAGTGGAGGTGGTAGAGAAAGGGCAGCAGATCCTCCTAAAGCCACAGCTCCAAGTGTGCAGGCTGCATCCTTGACTCATGCAGCCAGCCAGGTGTCAGGAGGAGTTGGAAGAAGAGCTGTGGTCCACACACGGGACGGCATAAGGTGTGCAGTGTGCACCTTTCACTGTCCCACTAGGCTTTCTGAAGCAAACAGGACAAGTGCAATATTAAACAAAGATGAGACTGGTGCCAAACTATTGAATATGAAGACGGAGCATGACCTCACCACAGAACAGCAGTAACAGCGAAAAACAAAAGGTGCAGACTAATCACAGATAAAATCCTGTAACCCTCTTCTGCACAGGCTAGCTGTGGGTATCGTGGATAACCAAACAGGTGTCCTTGTCCTTGAAATCAGAGCACTATAAAGACCTTTTAACTTCTCCACTGTCTCCTGACCACTGGCTGCCCCCAGTGCTGGTTGTGGTGTAACCAGGTTCTAATGTGATGTTGCAGGAGTTTTCTGGGCTCTCTAGAGAGCTCACGAGGTTTAAGTGTCAGTCAGCAGAATTTCAGATGATGTGAAACACCCACCACACTCTTTTGAGCCCAGTGGATACAAGGTGGTGGCTGTGCTGGTGACTGGAGTATGGAGAATATTCAGACACAGGTTGCTAAAGGACTTCAGACGCAGAAGGCAGCCCTCTGTCTTAACCAAGGGAAAGACATTTATGGACATACCTGATTCCTGGAAGCTACACGAAGCCTCAACTTCTGGCAAAGACACAAATGAATGAAGAGGAAGACTCTTCTCGTGTTTGTAGGAAGACAGACCATTTTACAGTTCTGAAGGATCATTGTCCTTGGCACAAGGTTCTTCCTCCTGAAACACAGGTTATATTACTGAATGTGCTTCTGACTCCTCAGCCCCTGGCACCCATTAATCCACTTTTCACATTTAAAGCATTGCTGAGGTCTCTGTGCTGATATCTCAGCAAACACAGTATTTCATCTCAAACTGTATCCTGTTTAGTCTGGCTTTGCTCGTGGTCACAAGCAGCAGACTTGAAATGCAGCCTCGCAGAAGAATCGGTAATAAGCGCACGAGAGCGACAGGCAATCATTTTGTAGTTTTCATGGGAGATACGACAAGATCTTTTGCAAAACATCTCCATCCTGTGGGATTGTGCCAACTTACCTCTCGCAGGAGGACAGGCTTATCCGGGTTGCGAGCTATTAGGAGATGCTGCTATAAATCTTGCAGTATCTTGCAAATGTGCAATTACTCTTCACAAGTGCCCAGATGGGGATTATATCTCATGATATCAAGTGCTGTGCAAAAAAACAAATGTCTGGCTGTAATTAATGGGGTTGGAAACTTCAAGAAGAACAGATCTGCCGATGAAAAAACCAGCAACGGTCAGATTTTCGGGTTGAGTAGCAACGGGCAGGACTGGATGTTTATGTTAACCTTGTCCAAAGTCTGCAATCATCCTGAGAATGCAGAACTGGACCCAAGCACGAGTGACCTTCCTTGCAAGCTTTCCACTCTGTCCTTTGTCGGCGTGTCTGCGCGTTAGAAACGCGTCCAAACGTTTTCCTTTCTCGTGTTACAGTAGCATTTAGATTTCCCAGCCTTTTGTAGAAACAAAAATAACAGATTCCTCAAAAACAAACCCCTCCAACACCACTCCCCCCTCAAACCAGCGTTAAGGTTAGGAAAAGGTCCATTTTGGTGGAACTGAAATGAGTTCTTGTTTTATGTGTGAATTGAGTCACTCAAACACCTAGCCCTGTTACTTGCCCACATAGGTGCTACAAAGCATTGCCAAATTCCCAGTTACAAAGTCATTCCCATTCCCCCTGCCTGGAACCATAAACATCTCCCCGAATGACCAGTTCCCTTTAGACACCACAATTTGCTGATAGACCTCATCCCTGGATTATCCTGCTTGAGAATGGATCACGGGTGACCCAAACACGGTGCACTATTTACCCCAGTAACAGATTTCCCCAAAGACCCCTCTTTGGATGATGTCGGGTGTGTGCCAGCGATAGCAGCTACAGAGACCCAGGGTTTTCTGTGCAAACCCTGAGGTTTTCTGTAACATTATCAGCTGAACAGGCTCAGCTGAGGATGGACTCAGCTACCCTTTCATTAAAATTGACTTTCAATATTAATCATGAACAGACCTCCTAAAGGTTTGTTCCCCTAGTGCCCATGTAGGTAAAAATATTGCATCTGAATCAAGTTATTGTCCAATAAACATTTTCATTAAGCACACCAAGTGTTGATCCATCTCTAAAATGTTCTGAAACGGTTTGAGATTTGAGTTTGCAGCTTTTTCTAAAAATTACATATTAAAAGGCAAGGAACAAGTCAGAGTAGGCTTCTAAGGTGTTAAGCGAAAACAGCTGGAATTTTCCATTCAAGAATAATGACCTTTTATGAAAAAGAAGGCTTCAAATTTATGGTTCTACCAATTTTTTTCTCATTTGCAGAAGTGTTGAGAAGTAAAAGCAAAAGTGATTCCTTTTCCTTTCTATTTCATTCTGTGCTACTATGCTATGAGGTGTTCTGCTTCTAGCCTATCTCCATCCCATCTCCATCCCATCTCCATCCCATCCTATCCCCTCTCTACACTATCCTAGTCTAGTCTATCCTATTCTATTCTATTTCTAGGAATCAAAAAGCAGAGGTAAATTCCACTAACCTACCTTTACTTTCAGCCTCAGCAGTGTCATTTGTCAGCTGGAAGCAAGGTCAGGACTGCACCCACATTACCTCAGTTTGTAAGACAAGTAACCAGGAAAACCACTGCTCTGCCTCCCTTTCCCTCCAGTTCCCAAAACCTGTCTTGAAAATGTTTAATAGCCCAAACTCTGCAAAACTGCTGAGCAAAATGGATGCTGTTTCTTAAACAGACTGTCATCAACACATGATGAACAAGCCGAGCCATAATAGCTGTTTTTAGATGGACGGCACCAGTTTCAATGAAAAGTTATTAAAAACTAGACAAACAAAACAAAAACCAAAAGAAAGCTCTTTTCATCACCCTTCCTTCTATGCAGCTACAACAATCTACTCCATCTTTCCTTAAAAACAGCAAATAAATGAGTCAGTGATGTCCAGCACTGAGAGTGGACTTTCTGCTAGACAGAGGAAATGTCCTGCAGGATCTGCAGGCCAGCAGCTCCACTCAGCAGTGACTTAGCTGACTGGGCAACTGCAACTCACACATTTGTTCTCCTGACTTACTAGTTTGTTCTTCTCACTTTTCCTTGCAGCTTCCAGTCTGTGTGTAATCAACCTCTGTCTCTCACAGTGAATGAGAACCTGTGATGAACCTTAGGATGTGAAGCTCAGGCTTTCCCTTCGCTTACTTAGTCCCAAGCACTGCAATTTCATCCTCACTATTTCTGCTCAGCACTGTACTCTTAGAAGAGAATGGAAAGGCTTGCAGGAATTGGCTCGAATAGTTGCCTTTGAAAGATTACTGCTGCTTTATGTTTGGGAATACCAGCCCTGACAACACGTGCCAACATCTAAGCTGTACTTGAATCTTGCGGTGAGGTGACTTTGATAACCTTAACACTTGCAAAGAAAACCCCAAGTCTCTAATAAAAATCATTTACCAAGCAATTTACCAAGCCCAGAGCCCCATCCAGCCTGATCTTGAATGGCTCCAGGGATGGGGTCTCCACCACCTCTCTAAGCAGCCTCTTCCAGCCTCACTCTCAGATTCAAGAACTTTTTCCCCCTGTCTAGCCTAAATCTACCCTTTCCCAGCTTGAAACCATGACCCCTCGTCCTAGTGTTCACTTCTCTTGTGAACAGTCTTCCCCAGCTTTCTGACAGTCCCTTTCAGGTTCTGGAAAGTCATTATATGGTCCCCCCCAAGAGCCTTCTCCTTCTCTAATCTGAACAACCCCAACTCTCAGCTTGTCCCCATAGCAGAGGTGCTCTAGCTCTCTGAGCAGCCCTCATGGCCTCCTCTGGACCTGCTCCAACATGTCCTCATCCTTCTTGTGTTGGGGGCTCCAGAGCTGGACAAAGACCTTCAGAACACAGAGTATCTCTGCATTTTGAACACTCAGTCACTTGTTTTATCTTTGCAACTTCAAGCAGGCATCCTGTGCCATCGATATGCAGTGTGCTCAGGAGAATCTCCCTGCAGCAGGAACAATATGACTGAGGAAGACCCAATACTGCAACGCTGCTCTGGAGGTTTCATGGGTATGGAATTAACAAGACAGAGCTCTTGTCCACAGATTAACCATGAACAGTATTACCTGGCTCTAATGACAGGCTCTTGTTTTGCTAAATCAGTATAATGCAAACCAGAATAAAACTCTGGCTGTACACCCACTAAATATTATTTTTTCCACCAGAAACTAGAAGGGTTTAATGTGTTGATTTTTATATCCTGCTACAGTCCTTTAATAAAATCAGCCTGGAGTTTGGAGGGTTCAGCTATTGTATTTTAAAGGTATTAGTGTCCAGATTGTAAATTTGATTATTTCTCCCCCTCTAAAGCCCTTAACTACAATAGTACAACAGAAAGAAAAGATCTAAAGTCTGCTTGTTAACCTAAACCTTGAAAGAAATCACAGAATCATAGAATATTAGGGATTGGAAGGGACCTGGAAAGATCATTCAGTCCAATCCCCCTGCCACAGCAGGATCCCCTAGATCCAGTCACACAGGAACATGGCCAGGTGGGTTTTAAATATCCAGAGAAGGAGACTTCACCCCCTGGGCAGCCCCTCCCAGTGCTCTGTCACCCTCACTAGGAAGAAGTTCCTTCTCATATTGATGTGGAACCTCCTATGTTCCAGCTCATACCTGTTGCCCCTTGTCCTATCATTGGATGACACTGAGCAGAGCCTGGATCCATCCTCTTGACACCAGCCCTTTCCATGTTTATTAACATTCATGTGGTCACTCCTCAGTCTCTTTTTTTCCAGGCTCAAGAGACCCAGCTCCCTCAGCCTTTCCTCATCAGGGAGATGCTCCACTCCCTTCATATCTGTGGCTCTGCACTGGACTCTCTCCAGCAGAACTGGACACAAATGCAGTTTTACATGTTCTACTGTATTGTTCTACTATGTTTACAGTTCTGTATGTTCTACTACTACTATACTGGACAGCAGAAGACACTTCCAGTAGCTGACTGAGGCATCTTTTCCAACAAAGCATTGAAATACATAATTTTAATTGACCAAAGTTTTGCTATCAACCAAAACAACCGAGAGCAAAACTGGATAGAAACAGCAATACTCCCTGCCCTAAGAACCCAAACAACCCAAAACACCACCACCACAAACCACCAAACTTGTACCAAATTAATCCCAAATCTGTACCCCCCACAAGCCCCTGAAACTATTGCTTTTTTCATAGAAATTAGAAACAAACAGAAAGTTCTGGCCTCCTGAATGTGTGCCAGGAAAGCTGCTGTCATCTGCCAGAAAGTGAACTTAGAGCAGGGAAAAAGGTGGCTTCAATAAGCCCAAGGAGGGAGCAATAAAAGCAGCGAAACTATTATGAACAGCCTGGTAGGTAGTAATTACAGCCATAAAACCATTGCTCACTCACTTCTTTAGAGCTATCGTGGCAAAATAAATGGGGAAAAGGACGCTGAGATGGTTTTGAGGCTGTTTTATCATTTGAGCAGCTCTTTGTGTTTGCCAGTTGTTAAGAATGAGGCAGGAAAATGCTTTGATAAACGGGCGGTCTGCTCTGGGCTTTGAGGAAATAGGATAGAGACAACTCTGGGAAAACAGAGTCAGGGTGATTTTCTCAGAGTGCTGAATCTAGAAGTGCTTCTTGGACAAATCAAACCCTCTGTAGCTAGGGGAGATTTACCTAACTGAAACCTGTATTTGTACGAACGCATTAGATGTCCCTACATCACAGCAGCCGCTCTGCTCTGGGTCAGGGTACCTTAACATTTGTACCAGAAAGTTAGCCCTCAGTCCTGAAAGAAGATGAAGACAAAACTGAACATCAGAACAAGAAATCTAAGGTTTGAAACCCACACAAGGTCAAGGAATACATGTAACACCATGCAGAGCTACAGACTGGGGGTTGAGTGTCACTGGCCAGAAGGCCAATGGCATCCTGGCTTGAATCATCAATAGTGCGGCCAGCAGGACTAGGGACATCATTCTCCCCCTGTTCTGGGCCCTTCAAGAAAGAGATCGAGGGGCTGGAGTGGGTCCAGAGGAGCAACAAGGTTGGGGAAGGGGCTGGAGGGAAAGGCTGATGGAGCTGGGGGTGTTTAGCCCAGAGGAGACTCGAGGTGGGACCCCCTCCCTCTCTCCAACTCCTTGTGGTTGGGTTTGGGCTCTTCTCCCAGGCAACCAGCACGTTGAGTTTATCTATTCTGTCCTCAGTGCAGCCACAGAAGATACAAGGACTTAGATGTAAAGAGCCATTCACACAATAAAATGTTCCATGAACCTTCAGTCATTACAACTCAGACACACCAAGGGCACCATGAGCTCCCCAACCCAAGAAAGTCCTGATACTAAGTGCCAATGCAAAGGCATCTTGCACAGTCCCCTTATTTTTCTACCTTTCAAGGCAGAGGTGCCTGAGGACTTCAAGGCTCCTGCTCTGCATTCCTCCTCAGCTTGGCAGCACTGAGTTAGTGACTCTGAAGGAAAAAACCCCTATTTTCTTATTTCCCAAAACCATTTTAAAGGTCTACTCCTGTGAGTTTATTTCCCAGAGGTGTTGGGAAAGAGAAACATGAAGGTTTCCTAAAGGAAGGTAAAGTAAATACATGAAAACAGCCTGTATTTGATGGTTGGACTTGATGATCCCAAGGGTCTTTGCCAACCTGAATGCTTCTATGATTTGTGATATGTGGGGCTGAAAAGTAAATGAAGTTTCTTATTAAAAAAATAATGTATAGTTAACCATCTGATCAGATGCAAACAGTCCTTGCATCCTTCCTGTCCTCAAGTCACTTTAGAGTTCAACACCACAACAGATGTTGTTTGAAGCAGTAGCTGTATCCACAGCCAGGATCCTTCCCAACCTTAGCAGAGGGCTGAGCTGGGCTTGAATGCTTGGCTGCTGGGAGTGGAGACCAAAAGGAGATTGAGAAATATGGTATCTTCCAAGTCTCTGCTGAAGACTACTTCTAGTACTTTTCATCTATTTTTGCTCATCACCAGCTAGATAATGACAAGAGAAACTATTTCCAATTAGTTTAACTAGCAATTAGTCCAGGAACCCACGCCAGCCTGGTTCAGTAACGACATTAACGTCCAACAAGTAGGTCACATTATCCCCAATGCCTATGGAGACTAGAATCCCCTGTGGAAAACTACTTTCTCTATTATCACAGGACATGAATAAAATCTGGGATGTATCTAGCTCAATAATGGATTCAGTCAAGCAGAAAATCAACCCACACACAGTCTAGCCACTAATCCAATAAGTCGCAAATTCCTGCAACATGTCAGGTATCTGTTTCAATCAAACCAGCCAGGAGAAAAAATCCAGAGTGTTCTCAGAGTGCTTGGAGAAAAGAGACTTTCACTGAGAAATGAAAGACCAGATGCCTTCCTAGCCATTCAGCGAGACCTGGACAGGCTGGAGAGCTGGGCAGGGAGAAATTTAATGAAGTATAACAAGGGTAAGTGTCTGGCACCTGGGCAAGAACAACCCCAGGTACCAGTGTAGGTTGGGGACTGACCTGTTGGAGAGCAGTGTAGGAGAAAGGGACCTGGGGGTCCTGGTGGACAGCAGGATGACCATGAGTCAGCACTGTGCTCTTGTGGCCAAGAGGACCAACAGCATCCTGGGGTGGATCACAAGGTGGGGGTTAGCAGTCTGAGAGAGGTGTGGGAAGCCTGAGCAATTATTGGAGGAGCTCTCTCTGGCAATGAATTCTACATGTGGGCTAAGCAAGTTTAAGAAAATCCAGATCATAGGATGTTAGGGGTTGGAAGGGACCCATGGAAATCCTTATTATTTCCAACGTCTTCCAGCTGTTTCCAGTCAATCACAGGACTCTAACACACTGTGAAAGCACCATCCATGCTGTTGAGAACCTCTGATGCTGCAAAATATTTTCAGAAGGTGAAGAGCAAGAATCTAGAAGAAAGGACATACTCATTCCCCTAAAGAAAACCCAAAGTGAAGGCTAGCTATGCCTGATCGATGTAACCTGCATATAAAGGGTATTAGGGTCCTGATCTTACAACTTTCCAACACACCCCACGCCTACACTACAAGGCTATTTTGTTTTGCATGGAAACAATATAGAAGAAGGAGGAATAAAGCTAAGGCTGGTTTGTTCTCCATCTACTCATAAGCGGCCAGAGTTCCACAGCTCAGATACAGCTAAAGATGGCTGTAAGGAAATTAAAGTATGGACAGGTACAGGTTCCTCTAAGAAGCTGACAAAGGAATCTCACGACCAAGATGCTGTGTACAACTACGTGTACGCTAATCAACAGTGCAAGGAACCCTCACGTGAAGAGAAATAAAGCTAAAAGAACAAAAATGTCCAAAATTATCAGTAAGCAGACAAGATGGGAGTCACACTTACTCATTTACACAGTAGATAAGATGCCAACATCCCTCTCTGTGTGAGAAAACTGCTTGCTATTTACACTAAACTGTTACCCCAGCTTTAGAAATACTTCTTTCCTTTTAAAAAGAAAACTAAGTATGTTATGAACAAAACAAAGAAAAAAGCCATAATTGAAATTATTCATATTTTTAATTCCTAATTATTTATCATGAATTATTGAATTATTATGAATTAATATAATAATAGTTGGTTATTATAATTAATTGATTCTTATTGATTAAACAATAAATTTGTTATTTATTTCTTGCTTTTCCTAGCTGGGCTGAAACGTCTTGGTACGATAAATGCGTTCAAACACCTGTCAGCTACTTCTGGGAGACAATGTGGTTCTACACCAGCCAAAGGTCAAGGTCCTCACACTTTCAGCGAGGTGTATTCATTGCAGGGGTCAGGATTTTAACTACCTGGAGCACGTGTGTTTTTAAGGTGGGATTATGTATTTGTAAGAGTTTTCAGCGTGATCTGCTCTCTCTCGCAATCAGGATTGTTAAGAGCTTTGCTAACGCAGAATGTATGAACAATAATCTTTGTCTTTGGTCAAACTGAAAACATAGTCTGCTCTGCTTCATGAAGTGGTTACAACTCAACATGCCAGGCATCAGCAGCCTTCAAGAACAAAAATAAAGCTGTTCTCAAAACTGCTTCCCCCATACTCAGAGGCAGTTTGAGCAAAGCGTAGTTTTCAGTTTGCAGGGTAGAGATGCAGTCACCAATTGGAAGGCAGTGGCTGCCAGGAACATTTGGTGTCAATTACAGCAAGGCTGCAGCAAAGAATTAATTTTATACATAGATGTAATTTTTTAAAAAAGAAATGAGTGCAATCTCACGTTTTCCTTGGGTTTGTCAGAAGTCAGGATTTCCTGCATTTTCTGTCCTGTCAAAAGGCAGTTTGTCCCGGGGAAACGTCAGGATGTCTTTATCTAAGTAATTGCCCCACTCGCCTTCTCAGCAGACCAGAAAGTTGTACTATTTTCATGAGTAATAATGAGAACACTAGAATGTGATTATTGAATGCAGACATCTGAGGGACAGAAATTGTACAAGCTGAGGACAATTTTCCACTTCCACTTACTCAAACGGCTGCTGCTATTATTCCTGGAATTGTCCCACGGCTGCTGCCATTGGTGGCCACATAACCTCAGAGCCCAGCGCTGTCTTCATGCCATGAGTAACTTACTCCATGAGTAGTCCTGCTAATTTGATTCTCTGTACTTCCAACACAGCTACACGGAGCAGAATCAGGCACTATGATTTAACAGCAAACGTTCACGATGGGTAGGTAGAGGTGGTGTACTTTTGTTGAAAGTGGTTTTTAGGCTGTAATAAAATATAGATGGACTGTAGTTTTCAGTTCATAAAGGAAACCAGTGCTCTCTAGGCTGAAAAAGTGACCTCCAGTGAATAATAATGTCCTTGACTGCAGCTTCAGAACTTAAACCCCATAGGTTTTCACCTTTTTCAATCCCACAGGGCGACTCCTTTCCCCATAAACTACAGCTCCAGCCCACATCAGCTTTACTACGTACCTTTAAAATGTCATTTTAGGCTAGAAATGTGCTAAGTGAATTTTAAATATGTTCTCTACCAATCATAAAAACCACACATAGACAATGTAAAGTGTAGAAATGGTGTCAGTTTCGGATAGAAAACAGTCATGGCTCTTCACAGACTGCTGGTTGAGTCAATCAAACCGTTTTTGGTGCCTCCAAAGAAAACCAGCAGTTTTCCTTTTGCTCTGTGTTTGCGCCCCTAGGACGTGGAGATTGCAGGCTCTGCCACAGCAACCACATCAGATTCCAGAGCATCCTGGGTCACCTCATTGCACCCCTGGAAAGGAACCTCCTGGAGTCAGCAAGGGCATGAGAGGGTGTCCATGGAAGTCACTGGGCTGGATGGAACCTCTAGAGGTCATCTAGTCAAACCTCCCTACACAGGGACAACTCTACCCAGGTTAGGCTGCTCAGAGCCTCAACAAGCCTGACTTTAAATTACTCCAGAGATGATGGGGCCCGCCCCACCTCTCTGAGCAGCCTATTCCAGAGATCAACCACCCTCACATTGAAGAACTTCTTTCTAATATCCACCCTCAATCTGTCCTTTCCCAACTTGAACCCATCACTCCTTGTCCTATCCGTACAAACCCTCTTGAAAAGACCTTCCCCTGCCTTCATGTAGGCTCCCCTCAGGTACTGGAAGATCAAAATGAGGTCCCCCCAGAGCCTCCTTTTCTCCAGGTTGAACATCCCCACCTCTCTCAGTATGAGAGATACTCTGTTCCCCTGATCACTTGAGTGGCTCCAGCACAAGTTTCCCTGCTACTGATGAAGTTCTGTGGCCTCCCATTAGCAAACTCCAAGTAGACAACTTGGCATTGCAGAAAACCCCAACACCACAACAAAACCAGCAACAAAAAACCCCAAACCAACCTACAACTAGCTTTCTTCAGCTGATGTGGTCTCTTGTGTAAGTTCTACAACCTCGTACCTTACCATAGCTACAAAAGGAGGCCCAGAACGTGATCTCATTTCCATCACATCTGGAACGATTCCATTGGAGTGACTAAAATTCCTCTCTTGTGCCTCCAGAACAACTACTTCAAAAGCTGTTAGCCCAGCAAAGGTGGCATGAATACTTGCAGGATTGGTGGCAGGAATTCCACAGCACATTTGGCTAAAACCTGCCACCCCATGTCCCTCCCACACAACAGAGTTTTACCTACAGGAGCAGGACACTAAGGCCGAGTTGGATGAGGCTCTGGCCAGCCTGATCCAGGGTGGGGTGTCCCTGCCCATGGCAGGGGAGTTGAAACTTGATGGCCCTGTGGTCCCGTCTAACCCTGACTGACTCTATGACTTGGTCTGGGTGATCCTGCTGTGGCAGGGGGATTGGACTAGATGATCTTTGGAGGTCCCTTCCAATCCCTAACGTCCTGTGATTCTATGACTTCTTCATGCTCATTTATTCCTGTTTCTAGGAAAACATCACATATTTCTCTGCACAGGACACATTTCTTGGTCTAACACTTCAGTAATCTTTTCTACTCAATATTTTAATCACAAGATGTGTGACATAATTGTTCTTGAATTTAACACCTTGATGAAAGTAATGCTGTTAATTCCACTTAGAGACAAGAATATTGTAAGTGAAAGGAACCAACTCGACTATTTCTCTGGTCACACACTGTTAAGTTTGTTTCTAAAACTTGTTTTGTTCTAGAATTTGTTTCACTTTGGCGAAACCTGGGGAATATGTTGTTAGCACTCCTGTCTTCTTCTCTCTGTGGGTTTCAGAAAAGCTCCCATAAAATAAAGCCTCTCTCTTTTTTTGCTTTTTAAAGCATAACACGTGCAGGGTGCTTCAGCAAGATGCAAGAACACTCACATTTGACTACCCTCATTTGAGGGCAACTTCTGGCAACAGACAAGATTTATACAGAACACGAGGAATAAATTAGCAGGTCACCAACATCTTTGCAGCCACAGAACATAAGGAAAAAAATTAGAAGGAATACTTTGGTTAGAAAGGGGCTGCCCAGGGGAGTTGTGGAGTCTCCTTCTCTGGAGACGTTTGGAGCCCACCTGGATATATTCCTGTGTGACTTGATCTGGATGATCCTCCTGTGGTTGGGGGATTGGACTAGATGATCTTTCGAGGTCCCTTCCAGTCCCTGATGTTCTGTGTGATTCTGTGATACTAAACAAATTGAGAGACAGGAGGGTTACTATTTGTTTGAGCTCTGTTTTATTTGATAATAACTTTTCTGTCTGATAATGTTTTACCTTGTGATGACTCTATGTGTAAAATAAGCACTTTACAAGCCTTGTTACTCTCTTTGTCCTCTCTTTGAGCAGAAAGTGGCATTTGCTGCTTTCAACCACCTTATTGTTACCAGATCCAAGGCTGCTGCTGCAGAAACAAAGGGAACACCTCCACGAAGCAACAAGGAAAGACTTCTTTTTCTTGATAAGTCACATGAATAGAACATGTCCCATTTATAGTGGTCTTAAGGCCAAACTGGGAGTTAAAAACAACTGAGTAACAGGAACACAACACCTTGCTGCTGTGGTTTAAGCATTCAGAAACTCACCATATGCTTGGCACGAGCTAAAGGTCATGGGCAGCCAGTGGCAAAGCATAGGAGAGTTTCTAAATGTTATAAATGACCAGCTCAGAGCTACAAAGGCTCTGAACCAAACACATCATAGATTTTGACACTGGAAGGACTTATCTTTCAGTCTGATCTTCTGCAGTAAGTATTTGGACTGGTTGTAACTGATAAAAGATGAATTACCCTATTATCATCCCCTCTCAGATAAAGCAGCATCCCTGGTAAAGAATCACATGCAGATAAAACTCAGATAGTGTAGAAGTTAATGCGGAAAGCATCTGGCTCCAGACAGCAGGCAAGAGCTATGGCTCAGCCCTCTCACCAGGACTCTCTTCTCAATCCCACCACCCCATCTCCCACACACCCTTCCTTTAATCCTTCACTCCTCACACTCATGGGCCGATAAATCAGTTCAGCATAAGGAGCTGTGATGGCTGCTGGGGGTGTGAGGGGGCCAGGAGCACAGAAAGAGCAAGGAGAGGCGTGGAGAGATGCGGGAAGGCAGCACCAACCAACAGCTGGACACACAGAAGGAAAAGGCTTGTCCTCCCAGGGCAACGTGTGACACAAGGGGAAAAAAGATCTCACACTAACCTTTACTTTTGGGGTTTGACAGCTCGGTCTCCTCACTGGGCTCAGCCTGCCCTACACAAGAAAAACATGGAATTAAAAAAATCTCATTGCTACTGTCACATCCACAACAACCTGTGCTGCAGAGCAACTCCCAAGTACGTTAAACACATAGGTATATGCGACTGAGTTTACTTGCTTACATAAGTAAATGTCTATAAATATTGGAATTTCATATAAAATGTTGAAAGTTCATATTTCCATAATAAAGAAAATGTCTCCAAAATGAGCCCTGATTTACAGTGCTTTTGTGCGTAATAGTCTTCGACAGTTGACCTCACGTTCTCTCCCAGCTCATTTTTTCCACGGGACGTCTAGATTTTTTAACCCCCACTTTCTAATTTTATCCTTTCCAGACCCACAGACTGTTCTCTTTATTAATTAAAAACCAGACCAGAGTTAATGTATAGTAATCACCTGGCTAATACAGCATTAGACTGATCAGCCCATGAGCCAAGGCAGCTTGCGACAGCTGCTGAGCTCAGACTTTGGGAAGGAGGAAGAACAGGCAAGGGGCATGAACTTGATGGTCTCTCCATTATCCATCCATCCATATTTAGCTACTTGTAAAATCCATTCTTTTTCTGAGACTTCTACCGTTTTAAAAATACCCTCAAAACTGCCAAAAAGGTGGCAGATGGATGGTGACAGGGTGGCCAACAGCATGGGCACACGGAGTTTGCTTCTCTGAGCTCTCTGTTTGTACTAAGGCAAAAGGTACTGTGCTTGTGTTTTCTTTTTTTAAAATTTTTAATCGTTCCAGCTCCTAGCAGCCTTCCTGTCAGGAAAAAAACTCAACATTTAGGCATTGACTTTGTTCTTTATTTTGGTTTAGCTCACGATGCAGCACCAAAGCCTGTTCCTGTGGCAATATCACAGTTTTGGCATCACAGAATCTAGAACATTAGGGATTGGAAAGGACCTTGAAAGATCATCCAGCCCAATTCCCCCACAATAGCAGGATCCTCTAGATCAAGTCGCATGGGAACATGGCCAGGTGGCCAGAAAGTACTGCACAACCTGGATGGCCTCCCAACCTCTGCAGGTTGGCCTTTGTCCACCAGATACCCAGTCAACGCTCATGAGGGATCAGGCTCAGGACAGAAAGGAGGATGCAAGAAGGTGAGGGCAAAGGATGCAACAGGGCAGCCCTGGGGCCTCTTGCTGATGATTTACTCTGTTGTGGCAAATCACTGAGAGAAGTAAAACATTACAGCTGGGGTGGGACAATGTGGTGTCAGCTCAAAGCCTGTTTTTACAGCCTATTGAGAACCAGCTGGTTGATAAACTCTGAAGCAGGCTTTGGAACAAGAACAGGAACATAAACTTTCCATCCCAAAGTGAATGCCACAACTGGCAGGCTGCATGCTCCCTGTTGAATGCACTTGCACAGAGATACACTCCTCTATGATTAAATTAAAAACGGGGGCAAAAGGGAGCCCACTAATGAAATAAATAAATAGCCCCACAGTGAACTGAGTTCTAATTTTTGACAGAGGTCCAAGTGTCCAAAGCTTAAGGGAAAGATTCGGGGTCTTCATAAGTGAACTGAAACACCTGCATTTAGCCCAGTCACCGAAGGACAAACACCACAGAGAATGAGGGACATACAGTCCTGCAGCACACATACCTCCCCCACACCCCCCAGTCTGCCCCCACTGGGTGGAATGGTCTGGCACTTCCTCTAGAGCATACTCTCAGGGCCCTGCTCCGGCTCATCGCTGCACCGACTGCTCCCCAGTGACACCCTGTGCACTTCCTTACAGAGCTCCAAAGCCCTTTGTCAGCCAGCTTTTAATTAGCTTGCTGGGGACTCCCAGCCAGTTGCTTTGGCTGCTGAATAGCTGAAGTGGGCTTACACATCCCCAGCCATCTCTGCTTTCTCTTCAGCCACTAACTCTTGCCATTCATCTGGGAAAGAAACAAACAGGGTACTCTCCGCCAGCCAGCAAGACCCAAGTCACTTTTCAAAACATAAAAGCTGACTTCAAAAGAAATCCCACGCCAAGAGTTCCCCAGAAAGTGTCCCATCTGCACTTCACGCCGCAGGCAGAGTGTTTCTTATTTACAGAAGCCCAGAACGACCAACCCACTCACATTAACCACTACCTGCACCCTGAGCATTGCAGTGGGGCACAAGTCCTTGCAGGGTCATGTTCTAGGGACTAAATGTTTTTCTATTTGATGCTGCTGCCTTTACTTACCCATGCTAGCAGTGCAACACAACCAGCAGTAGCTCTGCTGACTCTTTAGCTGATCATCTATTTACTTCTCAAGACCAGTGTTGTATTAGTTTGACTCTAAGCAAACACATCCACCCACTGCTGATTTTTATTTTGCTTCTGAGATGTACACTAAAGGAAAATAATTCAACACTTCCTGATGGTCTTACAGAAAATGGGCAACTTTTCATCACCCCAAATGAATACAGTAAAAAATAGCTCGTTATTTTAATTCTATTCTGAATGTCTTCCCCAGCTCTGATTTTTAGGGGAGTTTTTATTGCTCCTCTTTCCTACAAATTAGAGAGGCACAATCAACTTCATGTATTATGGAGAGTGGCCTGGAATGCTGCCAGTTTGATACTTCATTACAAAAGCAAAGAGCCTTGTACAATTACTTACTCCTCATGAAATCTGCAAATTAAACCCACATCAGCCTTTTAATACTACAGCCTATTTATTTTTCAGTGTAACTTGTTTAAGCTGGATGCAGGCTGCATTTTGGCACCGTCCTCCTCCTTTGTTTCGATTCATCACGTACGCCACAATTCATCATCCAAACCTCTGAAACGGTCAGATTACTGAAGGCTTTAAACAGTGGCTTTTAATACCAAGACAAATCAAACTTCCTTGTAAAACACTACGTTCAGTGAGGAATAGGACAGGAGGAGCTCCAGCACTAAATAGACAAGAATGAAATTGAAATCGACTGGAAAGGCACCACACCTTTTTTGATCTGATTTTTTAAGCTAACTGCAGTGTCCAGCACTATGTGCACACTAGCACGGATTAGATATGATTCTGCCTGCTTCTCACGTAAGGAACTCATTTTTCAGGCTAGAAATGTGGTTATATGTCATTTATTATGTTTCAAATGTGAAAATTCTGCTTCTATGCCACGCTAAGAGCAGTGTAAAGTGAGACCCAATTTGTCAAAGAAAATACGTCCTCGTCCTAACTTCGCCCACCAAGGAGGCTTGCTGTCCCACAAAGATCTTCCTAATTAAGTCCCTTTTAGGCTGCCAATTACAGCACGGCCATTTCCTGCAGATAATTGATCAGAGCACAGAATCTTCATTAAGCACTGTAAGAGTCCTTCAAATTTGCATGGGAACTGTCTGCCAGCTGCAAGGCTCAGGTAATTGCATTATTATCGCCCCAAAGTAGACAAAACACAGCTTTATTTTCCAGTTAAACCCATCCTAACCTTCTTTTTCCTTTTACATGGCTGTATTGGAGCGACACACAAGCAGCAAACTCTCTGTAGTGCTCTCCAAGCAGTTCACTGAAATAGAAAAAATTGAAGTGGACTTATTATTAGCGATAAAACTGTACGAGTTATTTTGTGAAAGTAAATGTCTACATAAAACCTCAGACTATCTTTCCCACTAGTCAACAAGCCAATATATTGTCCTATATATACTTGATATACGAATAGTATAGATATAGTGTGTCTGTGTGTGTGTATATATATATATGATTTATTTATATTTATTTTTTAACCTTCACCATTATCAAAACCTGTTTCCTACCCAAACTGGACATTAGGTTTGTTGGAGGCTTTTAATGGAAGATCTTTTTTTCCTTTGTCTTGCCTAATTCTAATAATTAATGTACATTCCAAGTTCTTAATGTCTGTTCAAAGATACCACTTTGAACTTGTTCTTGGTTGCCACCGATCCAAACCACTATTTGTATTTATTTTTGAAAGCTGCTTACAAGTTTTTAATCCTCAGCAATCCTCCTGACAGCAATGGTGCGGTGAAGGCATCCGTAAGGATCTCTGTCTTCAACAGAGCAATTAGTTACTCAAGTTGGAAAAGGATTTTCTTGTTCTAGTGAAGAAGAAAGAAAATAGAAACCAGCAGCAATCAGAATGCCACGGCCCAGTGGGGCCGAGTTGTTTACATAGCTTAATAAAATTCAAATCCATAACGGAGCAGGATCTCTTTTTTCTTTTACCCCGAGGTAACCGAGTTCCGCTGAGGCCGGGCGAATCAGCCTTGATGTGCAGCACTGTTGTGACAGCGCTGCTCTCAGTCCACATCATGTGTGAGATTTATTAGCAATGCCATCTTTTTCCTCGGTCTCTTCAAACGCTTCACAATCATTAACTCTGCTTTCTACGCAAACAAGCCTCCACCAGAACGCTGGGAAATGCCAGAGGTCAGGCTTCCCGTGAGCGTGAATGAAAGCAGACCTGCTGAAGCACCAGGGAGCCACGTCTACCTACACAACCCAAGATGCACCTTCTTCGTGGCTCCTCTCCTTTCGCCAACAGACTGTCACTGGAATTATGAAAGCATTTCAGCTCTCGTGGAAAGGCATCACACTTTTACTTAGCACCTTCAAATTCCACCCAACATCTAGCTCAGTTACTTCCTTTCCTTCAGGCAACCTTGCCAGACAGATATCTCTGTGAAAATTACAAGGAGCATTAGAAATCTGTGTGGTTTCCTCTTTCTTGAACTTGTATTTATTACCTGTGAGCAGCAGACTCTGCATCACTAACTCAAGCCCCATTTGCTTCTTACGTTTGTCACAACCATCTTTCTTAACTCTTCTTCCAACTCTGTGTTTTTATCCAGGAAGATTTCTAAACCAGTAATCTAATGTAGGTTTGGTTTATTTCCACTCTATACACACTGTCTTCTACTGTTCAAACACAGAGGGATCCCAGGAAGACTGCCGCAGGGCTTCTACCCGTGCAACACTTAGCTTATCAAGGTGAGTGCTGGCTGATAACCAGCTCTTCCAACAATTAGTTCCCCTTTGCCTCACCACAACGATTAGTTATAAAAACTTAACACTTTGTAAATTCAACTAAAGCTCATTTTACTGCTGAATAGCTGGTTTAGAATGGAATGCTTTTACAATGTGAGCAGTGATTTATGTTATTTAGCATTAAATAATGGGAATGGATTAAAAACATGAGTATAAAGAACTCATTTGACATACAAGGCCTCTTGGAAATCACAGAGAAGGTGAAGTATGTTTGATTCTAGTTGAGAAGGTTTCAATACTGTGATACTTTTACAAAGCTCATAGCATCTCATACTTACAATAAGCAGCATGCTGTATATTCAAAGAATGTAAACTTTAAACTGCAGCTACAAATATTTCCTATAGATTAGATATATGGGGAGAACGATCTAGACAGTGACAACACAGGGCACAAGCATATTTCCACAACTAATGTCAGTAAAGCTTCTGCATTACTCCAACACAATAGCTTCCTACTGATAGCACATACCTGTGTAAGACCCACAACTGCTTGAGAGAGTCCTGCACAGAGCCACGAAAATGATGAAGGGAGTGGAGGATATCCCTGATGAGGAAAGGCTGAGGGAGCTGGGTCTCATGAGCTTGGAAAAAAGGAGACTGAGGGGTGACTCCATTAATGTTGATAAATATGGAAAGGGTGGATGTCAGGAGGATGGAGCCAGGCTCTGCTCAGTGGCTTCCAATAGGACAAGACAATGGATGTCAGAGGGAAGTTCCACATCAATATGAGATGGAATGTCTTCACAGTGAAGGTGACAAAGCCCTGGAAGGGGCTGTCCAGGGGGGCTCCTTCTCTGGAGATGTTTAAAACCTGCCTGGCCATGTTCCTGTGTGACTGGATCTAGGGGATCCTGCAGTGGTAGAAGGGTTTGGACTGGATGATCTTTCAAGCTCCCTTCCAATCCCTGATGTTCTGTGATTCTGTGATATGTCCTCACAAGTGAGATCTGCAACACTTCGGGACCCTACCTACACCTGGCACACAGCAGGAGTCAACAGTCGCAGCACTCACCACTACCTTGGTACACCAAGTGTCTTGCTGAAGAGAAGGATGCTCACAGTGCCATGAGAACTGTGCCTGTGAAACAGAAACAGAAATGACACTGCCTTGTGCAAACTCAGCACAGTTCACTTCCTTCCCAGGTTTTCTCCCCAGTGATCTGGGCCACTGGACTGCTCTTGTTGTGACTAGATTCAGGACGTGCACCTACAGCCTTGCTGTCTGCTGCACTTGTCACTAACCAACTGAAGATGAAGGAAATGAAAGAGACCAGCTGCCTGGGTACCACAGGTTAGTTGTAACCTCTTCAGCACAATGCACAGGGCTGTTGCTGTGAAAGGTTCCAACAGTGCCACATCCAAATACACTAACAGCTACAGTACACAGAAGGAATTATTGAGAGCTCATTTACCCTGACATTCACAATTTCCACCTTTCCTGGCACCCTCTGCTTCCATTGATCAGCCTCAGCTGGAGTGAAATAAAAGCTTCAAGTTCGAGAAAAATGATGCTCCTCTTGAAAGTTCTATTGCCCAAGTATGAACTACAATAAAACAGCAAAGGGGAAGGCAGGAGCAGGAAAATGTACACAGTGCTGTAGAAATTTTCTTATTAATAGGATAGTCCCTGCCAAATGACACTACCTTGTCTTTCCTAAAGCTGTTTACAGCCCTTTCTGAACCTCCCTAATGGATTTTTTTATCATGTCTACAGTTACATTGCTCTTGCTAAATGGAAAGGTTGATTTTAAACACCTCCTGCTTTCATTCAATGGAATGACTCACTTGTGCAATCCAACTGCTTCTGTTCCTTGGAAAGTACCCTGTTGGTTTCATAATTTAATGTCTCTAGGTTTCCCCAGATCTTGGGACAAAACCTTGCAGCTGCCATTTGAAACAAAGAAAAAGTACTAGTCAATATATGCTGAAATCACAGTGGAACAGAGCTGTTTGGTCTTGTTCCTAGGTTCTGTTCAGGATATTGACACAGGGACTGCCATGTCACGACACAGACCTGCTCAGAGAAGTTTTTGTCACTGGCAGCCAAAAATAACAAATAATGGACTCCTCTGTGGCCCTCATGTCTGATCTCACACTCTGACAACTCAATTCAGACTGAAAATTAGACCCACAGGCAATCAGGGAAGCTTAGTCATACAAATAAAAGGTTCCTAAAGATTTGCCCAGAGATGAGGAACTCATCATGCAAATAGATTTATCATTTTTAAATTTGGTTGTGGACCATTTACTCTTGTACACATGAGAAAGCAGAGCAATGAGTCCCCCTGCCTTTGTGCTTATGGATGGGTTTACCTTTCTGACTGCTTCTACATCCAGTTTTGATGGGTTTACCTTTCTGACTGCTTCTACATCCAGTTTTGAGAGGAGGGTGGGAGGAAGGCAGGAGGAGAGAGGAACCTCCAGACACAGTTCATACCTTTTAAGGATGTTTTCTGAGTGAAGATAACATGGCCTCTAAGAGGTACCTGTTGCACATCTTTGAGCAATGAGTAGGCTTTGATATATAAACAAAAGACTCCAGCTCAGGGGGTTACAAAGATGTGAAATGAAAGCATTATGTGGCTCTCTACTTGTAGGATAATTTTCACCTTTATGAAGCAAATGTAGCCCTTAAATCCCATTTGCACTCTACCACCCGAGGATTTAGTTAGGGCTGCATTTCCTGGGTGATGATTTCTCTTATATTGCAACTTCAGACTACATCACTGCTTAGACTGTGATGTACAAACTACTGTTCAGAATAGATTCCCAGCAGAATTTATAGAGTAGATGGGTGTAAAATATAAGGTTTAATTTACCAGTGGAATAATGACCTCTCCATCCATAATTTCAGTCCAGTTGCAGGGCAGAGCAAGTTTTGCTCCACAGCTCATCCAGCAGGACATGCTTCTCTAAAAACCCTAGTGAAGCTTTTTATCTTGGATTCTAAAAATACACCGACTGCTTTCATAGACCGGAAAACAAAAGCACTCCCTGCAAATTCCAACCACAATTTAGAAGGGTGCAAAAGAGCAAAATGGAGTCACATTTTAAAAAACACATATCTTTGAAGTCTGCAAAGAATTTCCTTCTTCTTAGAGATTTTAAACACTGTGCCAGCAGTCATCCCTTGTACAGCTACTTCTCTGAAGTAGCTCCAGTTCCAGTAGATGTAACTTCCTCCATATATCTCTGCCTGAGAAGTCTGACAAGGCTGTCGCCAGAAAACCTCAGGAGCTGAGGGTCCACATCATCAAAGATGGATCAGGAGTAGGTCATCTCAACAGGAACTGGGTGCTTCTGCAGATCTGTGTCTAAATTGTTTATTATTATTGTAACCACGTCTGGTTAAAACCTTGAAGAACACTATGACAGCTTTTCCTGCACTAAGTGTCCATGTTATGCAAAAACCTCTGTGGAGCATGAGTAAGACAGGCTATTAAACCAGGTTAGGTGACTCGCAGTGGTTTTACAGAATCACGGAATTACTGAAGCTGGAAAAGCCCTCTGAGCTCATCCAGACCAGCCCAGGACCTAACATCACCACAGTGGCCACACCAGGGCACTAAGGGCCACAGCCAGGCTGGCCTTCAGCACCTCGAGGGATGGGGACTCCATCACTGCCCTGGGCAGTCCAGTCCAGGCTCTGATCACCCTCTCTGTGACAAAGAGCTTCCTAACATCCAGCCTAACCCTCCCCTGGTGCAGCTTTAGGCCTTGCCCTCTCATCCTGGCACTGGTTTCCTGGGAGAAGAGCCTGGCCCCCACCTGACTACAATCTCCTTTCAGGGAGTTGTAGAGAGTGAGAAGTTCCCCGCTGAGTCTTCTCTAGTTTAAACACTCCCAGCTCTCTTAGTCTCTCCTCATCAGACTGGATTCATTCAAATAAAGTTTTCAGGTTTAATTCTTGTTCTTACAAGCACAACATTGGCTGCTTTTCATGGCATTAAACAAGTAGAAGACAGGTGCAATTAGATCACCTCAGTAGTTAATACCCCCTATACGTAAACATGCCCAGGGAGAAGAGAACACTACTGCAGTTGTAGAAGAGAAAACTCTGTCCCAGCCTGCAAGTTTATGCTTTGCTTACCTACAGTGCAGCGTCTTCCATGGTCAAGGTCCCTTATCTGCCTCACCATCACTTGGCACTTACAATGCATGCTGGTTTTCCATCACCACTGGAGATCTGAATTGAGTTTGGGCACCTCCAGCAATGATGGCAATATTGCTTTCTGCACAATTCTAATTCCATCGCACTAGAGGGTACAGAAAAACATCAGCAGGCAGCAAAAAAAACCAGAGGGCTGTACTAGCAGTAGGCATGCTCCATGCCATGATTTCTTCACATGTGATCACAGAGGAGCACAGAAAAGATTAGTACAATGTCTCCCACCATCTCAAGGGAATAAAGCTCTCCAGGAGCAGCTGCATCAGACCACAGAAGTACAACAGAAGCCTCTAAAAGACTCTCCTGACTTAAATCCTTTTTGGAAGGGCTAGAAAGGCAACTCCTGTCTCCCACCCTTTTATCTCACAATTTCATTTAAAGAGGAAAAAAGGGATTCTGAAGGGCCTTCCCATCTGCCTCATGTAATTTAATTCTCACTTCACATGTAAAAGACCTATGGCCAAACTCCACACTTGTTTACAGCAGGATATTCCCCATGTTTATTCAATTATAACTGAATCAAAGCTTTCTGCCACAGCACTGCTGTTTACTTGACTTACTTGGCTCCCCTTGCAGTGTCTTTAGTGACACATCCAAACGTTTTGTGGTTGGTAGCTGTTGTCTCCTAATCTCTAGTGACAGCTCAGCTCCATCTCTGGTGTTTTCCGGGCTTGGAAAGAAGACAGAAAAGAACGTTTTTCCTCATTCCCACTGACATTTTCCCCTCAATTTTTTCACCAAAGACTCTTTTCAACAGAGGTTTGCCGTTTCCCACTTCTAATGACAGCATTTTGAAGGCCTGATTTTTAATTAGTTTTCTCTGGCTTGAGATGTTTCTGGCTACTTGCACATGCTTAGGATAAAGACTTCTAGTGATAAAGTCCTTTAAAGAAGTGATCAATGTATTTGATGTCTGATGGACTACAATTGCTTTAAAAATAAACCACTAACTTCTGCTCACTTTGCTTTAGAATGGAAACCCAGAGATGAGGGAGAAACACTGAAAGATAAAGAACACTCTCACAAGATGATCTGCAAGACAGATCCCCAGTAGTCCAGAACAGCTCTGGTCACTTGTACTCACACAATGGAGAAGAAAAGCAGAATTTATCTAGCCGACACTCGCCTCGTTGCTCCAAGTGCAGAGCCCTATCAATTTCTGTCTCTTGGCTGGTCTTTGTAATAAATAGAGGCTTGGTGTGTAATGAAAACCAGCTGAATGCTTCTCAAGGTACAGATGCTTTCTTTTCTTCTGATTCCAGCTAAGATTGTTCTTACTCTTCATAATCTCTCACAGCTGCCAAAAATCCATCTTATCGTTGCATGAGGTGAAGTTTCCATTAACAGCTATTATGGTAGCAGAGGTCAGGCGTCCAGTGTCAAACGAGCTGCTAAAGAGAAGCACTGTGCTAGAAAATGCTGTGCTGGGGAGAAGACCTCAGCTGAGGTGTGCTTTGTCATTAATTTGAACACTCTCTCTGTGCAGATGCGGCTGCGCTGGGCTGTGCTGCTGACAGACTGGTTTCTGCTGCCCCAGAAAAAGCGAGGGAAATCTGAGCTGTGGAGGAAGGAGGAATATGCTGACACTTGGTTGATGGAAGAGGAACTGAAATAGGTTTGATGATGCTCACTGTGTTTGGATGAGTTCTCAGTGTGTCGGCCAGCAGACTGGCTGCACCTCCAGCTTGGAGGCTCTGACCGTTCGCACCACTTGAAATTGCTGCTGCTGAAGTTCCTGACTTCTAGTTGTCACACTGAAATAAAAGCACGAGCAACAATAGTAATAATAATAGTCTTAAGATACCAACACTTTATGGAAAACAAGAAGTTTCTCACAAAAATCCCAATTTCATCTCAAACATATTTTCTAAGAGACCTTCCTTTGAAAGTACCAGAATGATTGAGGCTGGAGAAGCCCTCTGAGCTCATCCAGACCAGGACCTAACATCACCACAGCAGCCACACCAGGGCACTAAGGGCCACAGCCAGGTTGGCCTTCAACACCTCCAGGGATGGGGACTCCACCACTGCCCTGGGCAGTCCATTCCAGGCTCTGATCATCCTTTCCTAACATCCAACCTAACCCTCCCCTGATGCAGCTTCAGGCCCTGTCCTCAATAAATTTAAGACTTGTTTCACAAAACTCCTGAACTTTAAACTAATGAAATGCCTAATTGTTTGGAAAACTGTTCAGAAATATTGAAGATCACTCTCGTTTTTTTTAATTACTTGAAAACAACTTGAAAACATAAAGGAATTAAATATTTGCAGAAAATACTGGCTGTTTTTCAAAGCATCCCAGCACTATTCATTCCACAATATTACAGATCCATGAACTAGTCTGCAGCCTCTCCACAGCATGAGACAAGTTCTCCTTAGCGCTAAAATCTCGAGTCATAGACCTGATTCTAAAGGATGCTGAATCCAGTCTCAAAGGAAAATGTTTCAGCTACACAAACCCCTGGTTTACAAAACATGTGGTTAATCTACAGACACCAAAGTGGGTTTGGTGTAACTGGGAGAAGATTTACATCTGTAAATTTACATCTCTCTAATCCCTAAACCATGGCCTTATGTGCTGGAGCAACTTAGTTTTTAAACACCTACAGGGATGAGGACTCTGACCCTTTCCTGGGCAGCCTGTTCCAGCACCCAACTGCTCTCTCAGGAAAGAACTTCTTCCTAAGATCCAACCTAAACCTCTCCTGATGCAACTTCAGGCAATTTCCCCTCGAGCTATCATTAGTAATTTGGGAGAAGAGAGCAGCACCAGCCTCACTACAATCTCCTGTTAGGTAGAGAGCAATAAGGTCTCATCTCAGCTTATAGAATCATAGAATCATTAGAGATTGGAAGGGACCTCAAAAGATCATCTAGTCCAATCCCCCTGCCACAGCAGAATGACCCAGACCAAGTCATAGAATCAGTCAGGGTTAGACGGGACCACAGCTTCCTCTTCTCTAGACCCCAGTTCCCTCAGCTGCTGTTCACAGGGGCTGTTATGACCATGTTATCCTCTCTATATCAGGGTTCTTGACTAAGCAACCTCTCTTCTCATGCTTTACAGTCCCTTCTCTTGTTGAACCATAAGGAGCTTCACAAGAGATGGCTGGGCCTTGGCCCACATAGGACTAGGGGTGTATGAAACATCCAGTGTAGTGTTCACTAGTCATCATATCCACACTTCCAGATGCATTTTTCTTTGGGGTACCTTTGGGTTTCTTTCCATAGATAATTGAATTTCCAAGCAAAACATGAAATGCACAGTTTTACATAAAAATCCAGCTTTGATATATAATTTTCAACCTGTCCTACTCATTATCATACACTTAGTATTTCCATATGTGCTGAGGAGATGATATTATACCTGGATTCATCGTATGCGCACTGAAATGCATCCCTGTATCTTGAGCATCTGCAGAGATAGTTCTGACAGGCCCGGTGAATAACCTGGGAGCTGTACCAGACCCTGCTTCCAAGCCTAGTAAAATACAAGCATCTGATGCATCAGGGCAGCAGAGCAAAACAGTACGTACAGACGGGGCTGAGCTGGTTTTATTCTTTATGTAAGAAGAAGGCTGCACAGCTTATTTTTCTGTCAGCATGCCAGAAGCTCATAGGGAGTGGGGCTAAGTCGATCCAGAGGTTACTGGAAGGGAACTTCACTCACCCTGCAGCGTGTCCTCTCAGCACAAAGCTGGCTCTGGCCAGCATCTCCTTTCTCTTCCTCTCCACCTCCCCTAAGCTTTCTATTATTATTGCTGCATTCAATAAGGTAGCAACATGTGTGTTATTTTCTCCTGCTCCAGCAACAGTAAGTGTTAAGTAGAGGATAGCTCCGAACGGCACCGCGTTTATCATACGTTGTGACTAACACAATCTCCCAATCAGGACATTTTGATCTACCAGTTATAGCTGGGGACTTTTTCAGGAAATGATCTTTTTACATGCTCTCATAAACTCTCAGAATGTCTGGTTTTGTTTCACTCTCTCCGCTGAAGAACACCAAGAGTTTCTCTTTGGTTTTCCAGTGTATGTTTATTGAGCCGATAAAGGCTGCGAGAAGTATTGAAAGAAACACTTGGTTTATTTTATTCTATTTTGGCAGTGATAAGAGAGTTGGAATCCACTTTAAAACCAGGAGAGAAATAATTGGTGTGCTCCAGTTATACGCAAATGCATGCACACACACATTTTTGGGGGATTTAATTCTTTTTATGGGTACCTTCCTGACTTGCAGCCAATTCACGGAAATGCTAGCCAGCTCGTGCATTTAATTGTATCAGCATATAATGGTAGACAGATTTTCCTCCCTTCTGTGCTGCAGCATAAGAGAAAGCTTTCACAGGAAACAGGAGAATGCAAGGTACAGGGAGCAAAGCACCCTAATTTCCATGGTACAACAGAGATGGATTAAAACACACAGGCATGTAGATGGTATCCTGAAACTGTGTCATGCCCTGTGTACAATTTATAGGGTCATGGAATCACACAACATTAGAGATCGGAAGGGACCTCAAAAGATCATCCAGTCCAATCCCCCTGCCAAAGCAGGATCCCCTAGATCAACATGTCCAGATGGTTTTTAAACATCTACAGAGAAGGAGTTGATTCCACAACACTTCTGGGCAGCCCCTTCCTGTGCTCTGTCACGCTCATCGCGAAGACGTTTCTTCTCATATTAATGTGAAACCTCCTCTGTTCCAGCTCCACCTGTTGCCCTTTGTCCTATCATTGGGTGCCCCTTAGCTGAGCCTGGCTCCATCATCCTGATACCTGCCCTTTCCATATTTATCAACATTAATGGGGTCACCCCTCAGTCTCCTTTTTTCTAAGCCCAAGACACGCTCAGCCTTTCCTCATCAGGGAGATGCTCCACTCCTTTCATCATCTTTGTGGCTCTGTGCTGGACTCTCTCCAGCAGCTCTGTGTCCTTCTGGAACTGAGGGTCCCAGAGCTGGACACAATATTCCAGATGTAGTCTCACCAGGGCAGAGCAGAGGGGAAGGAGAACCTCTCTCCATCTACTAAGCACCCCCCCTTCTGATTTAACCACCCTCCAGGATGCCATTTGCCTTCGTGGCCAAAACATGCCTGAATTAATGAATGCCTTAGGGAACAGCTAGTGGTGAGCAGAAGCCTAGCTTAAGCGCAGAGGTTTTGTGAAAGTGGGCCTAGACTAGCTAATGCTGGTACTGGCAACAAAAGCTACAGTGAAAACCTCAAAAAAATCTGCTGGGACCTTCAGCCCTCTTTGTGTCTCTTATCTCCCTGCTCACACACAAGCACAGCACCGGGTAAATTCCAACCAGGAAATAAAGAAACCAGCTTAAAGAAACAAACATAACTGTACTGTCATAACCACCAGCACTCAGCAGGGTGTGAAAAAACCAGACTCATACCTTGTAGGCTGAAATCTCACGTTCAGGAGTAAAACAGCCTGCAAGTTCTTTATCCAGCAAGTTGAGTTGAAGGTAAGGTCACTGCTTGCCAGCAGGCTAAGACTGACTCTAATTAAACATTTTTATACTACTCATCTGCTGCTGGGGAACGTGTCATTAAAACACAGGAAACATTAATCTACAGAATAATGCTATAAAAAGAAAACTTTTACACAATCCTTACTTCCAATTAAAAGAAGCTTACAAAACATTAACCCTTAGGATACTACAACAGCACCACCTCATAGAAGCTCCACTGCCTTTCTCGGCTTCACGCAGTTACACCAGGTTTGCTCCAGAGTAAGGTACCTTCACCCGCAGCATCTCTACTGACCTGGTCTTCATCTACGTGATCACAGACCTCAAATCAGGGAACTGGTTGTGTGTGTTTCCTACACTTTGACTCTTTGGGGCAGATTTCAAATAGGTTTCAGAAAACTGGTTGGGGTTCTCTCTCTCTAAATCCCCCGTCTCAGCCTACTCAAGGGCACAGCATATACTACTACTTATCCCCTATTTAATTTTATCAACCACTGTGGTCCATCTTGAAGCAATTGCATTTCTGTGTGAAGGCATCTCTGTGTCAGCTCCATCTGCTTATGAGACCAAGTAATGCTTGGGGCTGGGTTTTAGGGTAGAGGGGAAGAGGCAATGGTGGATTTATGGACAGACACAAATCCCTGTACTCTTGTCTATTTACCAACTTGCTATTTGTTGTGAGATGCTGTTTAGTCTCTTGAAACTTCAGTTCTCTTCATGAACCCCTCATTTTTTCTCTTTCCTTATTGTAAGGAGCTACACTGAAGTACAAACTCTTCACAAACTCAAGGGTTTTGCAGGGAAGGCGATTAGCAACACTCAATTGGGAAGGTGCAGCTAGCAACACTCACTCTGTGCTAGATTCTACAAACCTATCTACATCTTCTCTAGAATTTTCATAAAGAAGGGATGTCTTCTGAATTCTTCATAATTTTTGTTAGTTGCTACTAAATTGGAGGAGTCTTTCCATTGCTCAGAGCAATTGTTAACTATTGGCATCTAGAAATGGGTAAGTACAGAGGAAGAAAAAGAACACGCGTGTGTGTAGCCCTACCTCGGGCTGCACACTTAGAGCTTCAGCCCACACTTCAGACAGTAGCGTCTTATTACTGCTTTTACTTTGCAATTTCTTTAAATAAAAGTCTGTCATCTAGGCCTTAATGTTACACAAGCATTTAGTTAAACTAGTTAAACAAGATCAGAATGTTGCTGGAACCGTGCTGGAAATATTTACAGTAAAACTCACCTGGCTTCGAGTATTGTTCCAAAGCTGAAACGGAGCCCAGTCTTGAAAGTTCACTAAGGTTCATTAGCTTATTTGAGCAAAACTTAGGCTCACTTTCAAGTAAACTTTGGCTGATATTTAGCTCTAGATAAAGGGCACAGTATGATAGTGATATGATTAAAATGCCTTGAAAGCAAACCCTCTGCTCACTGTTGTGAAGTGGAAGAGAAACATTATTGTTTTGGTTACCCGTTCGACACTCGTAAAACCAGTCGCTGACTTTCTAGAGGGAGGTTTACTGCTTGTGCTCACAAATACTCAACAAGCAGCTAAAGGATTTGCTCAGCTAAGAAGGAAATGCATAACATGGGCAAGTCAAAGCATTGCTGGTTATTGAGGGAGTAGAAAAGTCTCCCTAAACCGGAACAAGCAAGTATATTCTACCTTAAGGAGAGACGAAAAAAGGGACAACAGCCTTCTCCAAATCCTAACAGCCTTAAAAATCTATTCCACATCATTACCATCACTTAATGGATTTATGGATTGTTTCTTGTTGTCCACTAACCCAATGACCCACATTTTACCACAACTCAGATCCAAACACGAATCTTTCTAATCGTTGGGAAGACTCTAAATGAGGTTTCAGGACACACTGTAAACCCGGGTTGTCCTGCCACACCAGATTGCATGTTCCTAATCCACAGAGAGTTACAGCTAGTTTATCAAGATTGAACAAGGGAAGAATGAGAAAGTGTAATTACCTCCTCTGAGGCCTCAAATCAGGTTGCAGTCTGCTGTGATGACCATGGCCACCTTCAAGGTTCCCTGGAGACATGAAGGAAGGGAAATTCATAAATAGGGATTCATAGAGATGGCTGCAGCTCTAAGCAGCATCCACCCCTCTCTTTCTGCACCCCTCTGTATATTGTGAAGAAAGAATGCCTCATCCCTATGAAAATCTAATAAACTGCATACGTGTCCCTTTCATACATGGAAAAGGTGTGTAATTAGTCCTGCTTTAAAATATGAAGAAATGAAGGCTGCAGGAATGTCTGCTCACAAGAAAAGAGGAAATAGCACTTCTACCTTCTGGGTTTTTCAGAAATGCTCTTTTTTAAAACTCCTAGTAAAACCAGCAGATGGAATAATTTCACTTAAGGTAGAAGAGTGTACACCCAGGGCAAGCTCAACTGCAAACTCACTTTGCAGGGAGTGTCAACTACGCATTGAGAGAGACCCACCTTTTCTCCTTGGCCGCTTGGGACGGCGTGTGATGCCAGACAGATCACTTCACATCACAGCAATGCACTTTTTCATCCCAGTCTGCTCTAGCACCTGTGCCTAGGAATCAAACACATACCTTTACTGCTTAATAAATCATTAACCTCACTGCTGAAGAAAAGAGGATCACCAGTCTCACTTGAGACTGTCCACACAGTGTTTACTTCACTCTCTGGCTCCAGTCTGGGCTCGCCTGGTCGGTTCTCTTCTAGACAGATGTAGAATAGAGGAATTTAATCCTGAAGCAATGTGGATGCAAGGCTCTTCCCTGGATTGTACTTAAGGATACAGGTACAACTGAATGGATTTGTCCAAGACACGCTGAAATGTTCAAGAGGCAAGAAGGCTTTAAGGTAACGTCCTTGCTCTGTGACCTCTTAGGACATTAGAAAACCTGACACAAGTTTAGTTTGCACATAAATATGAGAAGGAACTTCTTCACAGTGAGGGAGCACTGGAACAGGCTGCATAGGGGGGTTGCGGAGTCTCCTTCACCAGAGACTTTTAAGACCCGCCTGGATGTGTTCCCGTGTGACTTGGTCTAGGTGATCCTGCTGTTGCAGGGGGATTGGACTGGATGATCTTCCGAGGTCCCTTCTAATCTCTAATGATTCTGTGATTCTAAAGACTAGAACCCAACAGTGAAGAACTGCACTCGGTGGACTCACATTGGAGAAGTTTGTGGAAGGACCCCACAGTGGAGAACAGGATGAGTGTGAGGAGTCCTTCCCATGCAGAGAAAGAAGCAGCAGAGACATCCTGTGATGAACTGAGTGCAGTCCAGCCATGGTCAACCCACATCAACCAGCCAACCAAAATGACAGGGATAAGCATAAGGAGAAAGGGGAAGAGGAAAAGGAACTGGACCTTTCTGAGAAGTGCTAAAATGTTTCTTAAAACATTCCTTTCACTCAAACAGCTCAAAACCATAGGTTAGTCACACTGGATTACCCTTTGGAATGCCAACGACATTTGAAGTCTGACTGTGCAGAGTAAACATTAGTCTGAATTCTAATTTGAATTCATACTTTCAAGTGCTTCTGAAGAATCACTGGGGGAGGAAGGAATGTGAACTCAGATGATTTGTTCAGCAACCTTTGCTGAAGGTGAAGAAAAAAGAGAGAAACTCTAATGTTGCTACTGTTGCTCAATATTAAATCTGAGCAAAACCTGAGCAGCTGGGTCTGAATGATTTTTGTGTTGAGTTATTAGAAGTAAATCAAATAAACACATGGGAACACTAGTCCTCCCATCTGCTTTCATCAAATCCCCCTCAGGGTATTTCTCTTCAGTATCAGTGACCTGATCGAGCAGGCTGCAGGACCGCTCGAGTGTCACGCTAACACGTTGGCAAGTCCACTGCGTAGTGACAGAGGGGGAGACATTTTTGCTACTTTCATGAAGTGTTTTTGAAGTGTTTATCCATGTAATTATGACAAGTTCTGTTAATTAATAATGAAGGGCACTTCTGATGTGAAGTTACTGACATTACAGTAATTTCAAAGAATAACAGAATTTTTGTGGCTGGAAAAGCCCTCTGAGCTCATCCAGACCAGACCAGGACCTAACACCACCACAGTGGCCACACCAGGACACTAAGGGCCACAGCCAGGTTGGCCTTCAAAACCTCCAGGGATGGGGACTCCACCACTGCCCTGGGCTGTCCATTCCAGGGTCTGATCACCCTCTCTGTGAGGAAGGGCTTCCTAACATCCAACCTAACCCTCCCCTGGCAGCTTCAGGCCCTGCTCTCTCATCCTGTTGCTGGCTGCCTGGGAGAAGAGCCTGATCCCCACCTGGGACTTGTAGAGATGGAGAAGGTCCCTCCTGAGTCTCCTCTTCTCCAGTCTGAACACCTCCAGCTCCCTCAGCCTCTCCTCAACAGCCTTTCCCTCCAGTCCCTTCACCAGCCTCGTTGCTCTCCTCTGGACTCACTGTAGCACCTCAGTGTCTTCAACACTTGCAGGGTACGTTTCTGAGATGCTATAAAATACATTTACACACACACATAACTTTAAGAGTTGCAATCACATAATCTTACTACATTTTCAGCTTCCAAGTTTCACACTGACTAAATTTCCAAATGAGCTCTTTTAATGAGTTGTCATATCTGAGAATGATTTCCGTGCAATTCAAGTTAAACAAAGCCAACCTGCATCTTCAATCAAAAATACTCCCAGGCATCGCCTCGGGCTTTTTCCCAATATGATTTCTCAGTACAGAATATTGCAAACCATACAGAAATTCCACTCATTTTTTAAGGATATCCTTTGGGTTATGTTCTCTGTTGTGCAAACTTTCCCAGACACAAAAAAAGAACCCCATTATATTTTCCTTTACTCCCAGTTCTGCTTCTCAAGATTCAGAAAGCTCAGTGCTCCCACTGCAGTTGTGAGAGAACAGATTTTTAGAGGGCTGTGCCTTTTTGGATTGCTCTTCTTGCAGGATTCATCTGTGATGTAAATAAATCTTCTGGGTCCATGTTGTTTCCCAAGGACCATTATAAAGAAATTGTCCACTTGTAGGATCGAAGCCAGTGGAACCATTTCCCTTTTGTATTCCTTGCTACCAGATGGCCAGTATGGAAACGTCACGGCATGTGCTGAAGATTTACAGGAAGAAAACACTGTTTTCATTGTCTGAGCACACTCCCTGATTAAACAATTAACCAGTTCCCACGACTGTCCTACAGCCTTATTAATGTATTACTGCTTTAAATCACTAGATATTTATTACATCCTGTAAAATCAGCAGTTTCTGCAGTGGGGATGTCCTCTGAAGTCTACCCAACACTTCTGAAGTGATCTCATTGCGTCGTGTTGTGAAGACACATTGTGGCCCATTATCACACAGGACTTGAAAAAATGTGGAATTAATTTAAAATGTGGTGTTTGGACATCACACTCCCACTCTTAGCACCATTTCTAACCTGCATACTCCAAACAGGTTATGAAGTTGCATTGAGCTACCTCTGAGGAATAGTGCTGCCAAGTATTTATGATATTTCTCATTATTTATTAAAAACACCAGGAGTTTCATATAAAAGAATATTAGCACTCAGTGTCTTCTTTCCACACAAAGTGTTGGCTTTCTTAAAAAAAACCAAACCCCACAAATATCCCAACATTATTTTCTTCCCAGAGAATGTTTCCTGATGTCCCATGTAAGCTGAGTTGGCTGGCTTGTGTTCTCAAGCGTTGGGTTCTCACCTAGACTACAAAATGTAAGTTACTGAGAACTTTCATGAAGGTTCCTCGTCACCACCACTCTTTTCTGAAGGCCAAAACATGTTGGATTAAGCTGGCAGGACATTCCTGCCAGTACGTGCAGCAGAGGCACAGCTCTTCAGGAATCCTCAAATGAATTACAGCAAAACAAAGGAGACTTCAAGCAAAAGTCCTCTCTACCTGAATTGCCCCTAATTCCACATTTCTTTTCACTGTCCTGGAAAAAAAGACCTGCTTTTAAACAGCTCTCCTTTTCCTACACAGAATAACACTGCCCTAAGGTAAAATGTTCTCATTGAGCCTTGTGTATGGACCAACAGAGCAAGAGAAAGTGATCAAACACAATATTATTCTTATTTTGTCTCATTTCTGCGGATGTTATTTATCTATAGACAAATCTTTCCATTAAATCAATATAAACTGCAGCTCAAGACCACCTCTGAGGTTAAAATTAAGTCCTACTCATTCCAGTTTCCCCAAGCCATTTCCAAATCCTTAAGACACTTCAAAACTCTCAAAAAATGTGTAAGACTATGATGGCAAACAACAAAGAATCATGTACTAGCACAACACCCCACTCCACGTGCCAGCTCCTTGAAAAAGCTGACTTTCAGCTTTCCCTCCATAGAATCATTCAGGTTGGAAAAGATCCCTGGGATCATCAAGTCCAACCATCAAACCTACTCTACAAGGTCACCCCTAAACCACATCCCTCAACACTACAGCTAAGTGACTTTTAAACACATCCAGGGATGGGGACTCAACCACCACCCTGGGCAGCCCCTTCCAGTGACTGACCACTCTCTCTGTGAAGAATTTCTTCCTGATGGCCAGTGTAAACCTGCCCCATTGAAGCCCTTCCCTCTGGTTCTATTGCTAATGACCTGTGAGAAGAGACCGGCACCAACATCTCTACAGTGTCCTTTCAGGTAGTTGCAGAGAGTGATGAGGTCTCCCCTAAGCCTCCTCTTCCTCAAACTAAACAGCCCCAACTCTCTCTGTCCCTCCTCATCAGATTTATTCTCCAGGCCCTTCATCAACTTCACTGCCTTCCCCTGTGCTCACTCCAGCACCTCGATGTCTCCCTTGTGCCCAAAACTGGACCCAGTACTCAAAGTGCAGCCTCCCCAGTGCTTATACAGGGGGACAATCCCCTCCCTACTCCTGCTGGACGCACAGTTTCTAATCCAGGCCAGGATGACACTGGCCTTCTTGGCCACCTGGGCACCCTGCTGGCTCTTATTCAGCCGCCTGTCAGTTAGAAGCCCCAGGTCCTTTTCTGCTGGAAAAGAAACTGAAATTTTTACAAAATACAAAGCCTTGCCATCAGTCATCACAACCAGTGCACAAAAAGCTCCACAAACTTGAGAGGTTTGGAAGAAAATCACAAGTGTTTCCCTCTGTGGCACAAAGTATGTGCTGCCTTTCCCCTCCCCTAATGAGAAAAGGTTAAGCTGTGCTCTGAACAACTTATGTTCAGGTCTGCAAAGTAAAAGCCCCGCTACAACATAAGGTTTCATCTTTCAACAGGAAATGTCTGCCTGGCCCAGGATTTACTCGCAGAGCAATCCCGGGTTTATCCCTCACAGCACAGGGCAAGTGAAGCGCAGCAAATGCTCTATGTAACACGTGAGAAAAGCCCATTTTTCACTTCAACAACGAGCAAAGAGCTAAAAGTCTTGCAGGCTGTTTCCACCATGAAGGGAAAGGTGTTCTCTGATGCTGCCTTGTTTATTTACAGCAATTTATAAGAGGGTCTCTTCCTGCTCACAAGGACAAGGGGCATTTGCCTTGCTCACTCTTACAAGCCCCTGTGAAAGGCAAAAATGGTCCCCACCAGCTGCTTCCTCGGGCACGCACTCTCCGTGTCTGACTAAGCTGGGTCTCCTGTCCCTTTGCCAGCTTCTCCATCTGATTCTTTCACCTTTTCCTCATCATGAACAGTGAAATAACAGCGGCCAGGAGAACCTACTGCTTCCAGCTGCCTTGGGTCAGCCTTTCCCGTGTTCCTGGATTTGGGGTGGCAGCTGCTGCACTTTGACAACAGAATTTCATTGCCTTTCAGGTCCTAAAACTACAGCGGTCTGCAAGGTCCCCCAGGCTTTAGAGAAACTTAATTTCAGCTATAGATCTTTTCGTTCTGATTTTTAAATTGCCTTTATGATAGTTGTTCTAATAATGCACTTTAAAGCTGCAGTGGGCAATAAGACAAGGTCATGCCACAGAAAGTCAGAGTATATTAAGGACTGCAGGACTACCTAGGAAGCAATACTAGATGGATATCCATCACTTCAAGGAATTCTGTTACCTACAAAACTCGGATGATGAACCAGAACAAGCAAAGACCCTTTTCACTACAATAAAATGTAAGTTACTGAAGAATTGCCATTTTATTCATTGACTTAATGACTTTCCATGCTCAAAAACCTAATGGTATGAAAGCTGAGGCTCCCATCTCATGAATGGCCTCTAAAGCATAAGGACAACTAATTTGGGTTTGTATGGGCATGTAAGAAAGAAAATAAAGTCCATTATGTACTTATCATCTGGTCACCTGCTAGGGCAGGTTTATGCTGAAACACCTGATTTAATCACACATCTGTGCTGACAAGATTTGTTCTGAGCCCTGAAAGCAACCAGCAGCCAGCAGCAACACCATCAGTACTGAATTCTGACACCAAACATTAGTGTTATCTGAGGTGGAATTAATGCACTGGAAGGACGGAGGTCTTGCATAAACCCAGGCAGACTACCAGCACACTTCAAGCTGGCTGCTGAATTTATATTGAGTGTTAATTGGAGTTAAGAGTTTACAGCAGAACTGACCCTTGCTGTCCCAGAGGAAAAGTGGGAGTGAAACGATTATCTGGGACTGTTTGCTAGGTCTGGAAACCCACTTAATGGATCAACAAATCAAAGAGTGAAGGAAGCAGGTTTTGAAAGTGGATGTGTGAATTCTAGCACTGAACAGGTGTTTCATGTGAGAAGACTGTGTGGTTTGCTACAGGCTGAATGCAATCAGCTGAATCGTGTCCTGTAAATCCCCAGAGCAGGAGAACATATGTTCTACCTTTATTATCACCATCCCTTCTTGAAAGCCCTCAGCAGAATGCCCTTGTGTGTGTACCTGAGGCAAATCTGTTGACATAAAGTGTGCGATGTGTGGTGTGCTTTAATGCAGTACAGTAGTAATAGAAAAATGTTGGAGTGTTTGTACCAGTAGAACAGTCACGTGCTGCCAGGGAACATCAAACATAGCTTAGTACTCGGGTTTGTAATAGAAAAAGACATCGCTGACCTGCCACAGAAGAAAAATGATGGGACAGGGCGAAAGGAAGACAAGGTTGCATAGAAAAATGAATAGGAAGTGAAGCTCAAACACTCATCTTTCCTGAGCAGGATATGGCACAGCACCAGGGCAACTCAGAGCCAGCCCAGACAGGCTGTGGCTGCCCCCTCCCTGGAGGTGTTCAAGGGCAGGCTGGATGAGGCACTGAGCAACCAAGTCTAGTCGAGAGACATCCCTGCCCAGGGCGAGGAGGTTGGAGTAGATGATCTGTAAGGTCCCTTCCAGCCTGAGCCATTCCATGATTCTATGATCAAAGGCCAGAGGCTGTAGCAGTCTCTGTGTTAAATAACTAAAGGAATGCAGCACAAGTGGGTAGCACAAAAACTTAGGTTTCACATCACAGAATCCATACGTATGTCCCCTTGCCCTAAGAAAACTGTGTGACAGTGCAGGCTGGCAAATGACTCTTGAGGTAAAGGCAATTCCCAAACCATCTGACCAATGTTAGCTCCTTCCTCCATAAGGATTTGCCCCATACATCCCAGGTGGTAAACATTTAGCACAACCTCAGTGGAAAGAAACCAGTAATTCCAGTACATCAGGACACACCTTCCCAGAAATATTCCTGAGCATTCAGAAAATACTAAACTGGGAGGAAACAACAGCCTGTTAGAAGAGGGTAAAAAGTCAGTGTGTTCCTAGACAACTGCAGAAGTAGCTTAAGGATCAAATACTGTGCCAGGAGGTGTCTGGACACCTGCCCTAGAAACACCAAAACAGAGAAGAGTCCAGCAACTGGAGAGTCTGAAAAGGAGAGGCAGGAATTAGAAAGGATGAAGAATCCAAGGGAAAGAGATGAGGACAGGTTGATGATGAGGAGGAGAGCAGAAGGTAAAAGGAAAGGCTGAAACTGAAGCTACTTGAGACAGCACAGGACAAAGCTGACAGTCGTGCCTGAATCACAGAAGTAAACTGCAAAGAAATACAGTGAACACATAAATCTACAGGATAAACTTCAACAGTGAAGATAACTTAGGCACTGGGGGAGAACTAATAAAGTCATCTGGCCAGGCCAGGGAGACGGTGGACCTTCTCCATCACTAGAAGCCCTGAAGACAAATGTTTTAAGAGATGCAGATGTACTTGATTCTCCTGCTGGGGCAGGAGAGATCTCAGGAGGCACTTTCCAAACTTAAATTCAATTATCCCATGATTCTACAAAACCATTGCCATCATTATATTATTAATCTCTTTAAAATTATGCAGCCACTGCAGAAATACAACAGAGGGAGAAGAGGGGTGATGAGTTTTTTAATAAGGTCCTTCTGATTGATTTCAAAGAAAGACCTTGCTAGGGTCCTGGGTGCCTACTAAAGAAAGCTCCAGAGGGATATGACTCTAGTACTTCCCATTTTGTTTTCTTTTTAACCCTTACTACTATTCTGTAGAGTTCATTACGTTTACACTAATCTTAGTGCATCACATCCTCCGCAGCAATTTTCAAATGCATCCCCTCAGAATACTCTGAGATCCCCTGCATGATAAAGAAGTGCCAGGAATCTTTTTCCTTTTGTTTTTTTTCCTCCTTTATTTTTAATGAACATGTTTTTGAGTTAATAATATGCTGAGGGAGCAGCTGCACTCAGCAAAACTCCAGCTATAAAACCCTGAAAAGCTTGTGTTTCGTTCACATCATACTGCAGCCAAGCCAGCTGAGCCTACATCTGCCTCGAATCACTGGCAGGTAAAGTTTGTCTCTCGCTGCAGGGATGTAGTCCCACTGGGTAGCTTTATTTATTTGAGGCAGAGCAAACTGAAACATTTGGTTTAGCTTGAGTTTGTGTTTCTCCCCAAAGTTCACGTCAATTTCAACCAGGCTTTTTGTTTGTTTTGTTTTGTTTCGTTTCAATGTGACCTCTTTGCAGCAGACAAACAAAAGCCATAAAACTGACACAGGACTGCAGTGGCCACTTGTGCTGCCACAAGGGCTGGGACAGAGCAACACACCACGTTCCTATGTGTAAGTGGCTTCAAACCGCACCAGGGGAGGTTCACACTTGACATTAGGAATTAAAACATAGAAAGAGCAGTCAGACGTTGGAACAGGCAGCCCAGGGAGGGTGTTGGGTCACCACCCCTAGAGGTGTTTCAAGGACATTTGGACTTGGGGTTGGGGGATCTGATTTAGACCGTACTGTAGAGTATGATTGATGGTTGAACTATGACCTAAGTTCATTCTTTTCCAACCTGAATGATGCTGTTATATTATGATCCTGCAAAGAAACTCAGGATGGTCAGCTCTGAGGTCACTCTCAGTTAACAAGCTATAAAACTGACAGGTATACACACATATAATGGCAACCAAAATACCTGTGCTTTTCTCTTCACATAGCCCTCAGCCTTCTAGTTTTTACTAGTGAGTCCTTCCTGTGGCTGTTTGTGTCCACACTCCTTAAATAATGTCTATTCCCATATATTGCTTCTGCATTGCCAACACTGCAAAGAGTTTGTGTTTACTGACTGCACTTCACTGACTGTTATTCTCTGACTATTAACCTCTTACCTTTTCTTGCACCTATCAAGTGACTGACTGGGGGAGTAGTACTTAACCAAGTCATCCAATTCAAGGCTATGGATATCAGTTAAGCAAAACACTGACCATACTTTATAATGTCTGTATTTGACTTACAACAATCCCTGCTCATCCTTTGCTGTCCTTTCTGCTCCATCTCTCCCATTCACCAGCTCCATCTCCTGTCTCAGAAGAAGCTCCTGGCAAATATTTGATTGTTCCTGAACTGTTTTGAGAGGAGAGAAAGAGAATTATCTGAGAAAACATTTGAAATGAAGGAAGTGATTTCACTCTATGAATGTAACCAAAGAACCAGTGTAAAGATGCAAATGAAACTCTTGCAGATGGAAAGAGAGTTCAGTTTGCTTGTTTGTTAACTGCAGAACTCTTCTCTAGTTCTCAAGTTCACTTTCCTATTTAAATTTATTCTCTTCTCCTAACTGTGAGTCTTACACACATTTTAAGACTATATGCTGTAAGCTATGAGCAGAAGGATTAAATAGCACTGAGACTAGGAAAGCCTTTAGCCAAACTTTTCAATGTTCACATCACTGTTAGAAATAACTGGGGCTATTGAGCCTAGAGAAGAGGAGGCTGAGAGGAGACCTTAGTGCTTTCTACAGCTACCTAAAAAGAGGTTGTAGCAAGGCTGGTGATCCCTGGAGGTGTTTAAAAAATGAGTAGCTAGACCTTGAAGCCATGGTCTAAGGGTTAGGGAGATGTCGTGATGAGGGCTCGACTTGCCAATCCTGGAGGCCCCTTCCAGCCATGATGACTCCATGAGTCATATTGGAACTGGACTTCAGCGACGTTAAACGTAGTGCCAGCTGCCCTTTGTGCCATGTCCCTAATGTGTTTCTGAAATCACATGGCTGCACTGTTCTAAATGCTTCTGAAGTGAAGACAAATAATATTTGCTGTCTCCACCACCCCCAAACTTCTTTTTCTTTTTTGGCAGGAAGGTGGTGTAGATGGAAATTCAGAAGGCAGCTACACTGCATCATATTATCATAATCTATGGCATGTGGGATTCCCTCTCTCCCCAGACAGTTCCAACTACTAACAATGCAGAGTGCACTGTGAGCACTCATGGGTGATTTTCAGTTTCTTCAAAGAGTACATCTGAATTCCTTGCTTTATAACCTGGCATTCGGGCTCTTCCCCTCTTGTTTTCATCAGTATTACTCCATTAATCATAGAGTCACAATAAATAATTTTTATGAAGTCACAGAATCACACAACATTAGAGATTGGAAGGGAACTCCAAAGATCATCCAGTCCAATTCCCCCTGCCACAGCAGGATCACCTAGATCCAGTCACACAGGAACATGGCCAGGGAGGTTTTAAATGTCTCCAGAGAAAGAGACTCCACAACCCCCCTGGGCAGCCCCTTCCACTGCTCTGTCACCCTCACTGTGTTCCTTCTCATATTGATGTGGGACCTCCTCTGTCCCTGCTCACACCCATTGCCTCTGGTCCTATCATTGGATGACAAGGAGCAGAGCCCGGCTCCATCCTCCTGACACCTGCCTTTCCATATTTATCAGCATTAATGAGGTCACCCCTCAAGTCTTCTTTTTCCAAGCTCAAGAGCCCCAGCTCCCTCAGCCTTTCCTCATCACAGAGATGCTCCACTCCATCACCTTTGTGGCTCTGTGCTGGACTCTCTCCAGCATTTGTTTCCTTCTGGAACTGAGGAGCCCAGAACTGGACACAAGATTCCAGATGTGGTCTCACCAGGGCAGAGTAGAAAGGAAAAGTTACTCTGCTCTGTAACTCACAAGAGCTTCTTCAATAAGCATCTGCAATATTTGCTTCCCTTATTTTAACTACTTTTAACTACCTTCTGATATATTTGTAGATCCATTACTCAATGCGTTTTCTGTGTGTTTTCATAATTAACTGAACTGTTGCATTAGGAGCCCTGTTTGTGCTCCTAGAAGCTTGTGCTCTTTGCTTTTACTTTTTCCTGATTCCTTTTGGAATGAGGATGGGGATGAGGACCCTGATCTATTGTCAGCCACTTGTTCTTCTCGTCTCTGCTCTAAGAATCTTTGTGTCCTCTCCCAGTATGCTTCTCCCATCGTTTAATTTCATACACCCTAGCCTAGCAACTCTGATTTTGCTAAAGCAGGCTGTCGTGACTCCCTTAAGACTCCAGTTCTGATGATTCACAGTTTTTCATGATGCGGATAAATACTTATTACGGATGAGGCTGGGGAATGGCTGTACTCACCTTACAGATAAACCTTTTCCAGTATGACACCCCAAAGTCCAAAATGGAGTCTCACCTCCGGGTCCCTCCAGTTTGCAACAGGGTCTTTCTTCGTGCTGTAGTTAACACCTGTTGACATATGAGATTCCAAACGTACATGAAACAAGCAAAGGCTGAGGATGTGTAAGAGGCAGCTCTTAGAGATATAAAAGGAGAAAGAACAAGGTAAATATTGCCTGACAAATCCCTCCCTGACTACCACCAGTGGATTCACAGTGTGAATTATAGAGCATTTGCTACATTTTACTTCTCAACTTCCAAAAAAGCTTCTTCTAATATCTTCCAATTGCCTGTACAAAGGGTTCAGGGTATTTATTTGCCTTCATGAACTGACAAAGTACGACGACGGCACAGATGGGCAGCTTCATGTGCTTTTCATTAACTTCCCCTTCTTTTTTAAACACACCTTCCTTGCTCAAGCTAGTTTACGCTGGTTTTGTTTTACGACAGGATGGTTTATAAAATTTCTGTCAAACTGTGTTACTGTTTGATCATTATAAGAACAATCGGGGTGAGCACTGCCAGTTACGAGTTTTCCATCCCTGCCAAGTCCCACTGTCCATATGGCACGAGATACAAAGCAACGCAAAGACTGATTAGCGTGCAAAGTGCAGGGCAGTGGACTTTACTACCCATTATTAATGTCACAGTGGATTTCAAGAAGCAAGGGAATTTTCCTACAGCCAAGCAGTCTTGTACATAACCACAGGAAAGAAAAGCCAACCAGAAATTATGCAACATGTGCGAGCGTGGTCTTCAGCCGTGATCTCCTCTGCAGAACCAGACAGACCGTTTCTATCGCTTTCCTGCTAACTCCTCCTGAAGGTTTAGAAAACACATGTCGGAACAGCTTTCCCTGAGATGGAGCAGTGAACTTTTCCACGCATTTCCTGGAAAGGTTCACTTCTTGAGAACACTGCAGCATCTGCCCCAGAATGCCCGAAACCCTACCTGGAGCTCACAACAAACAAGATGAAGACCGCTGTAATCTCTGGGCTTCACGCTAGAAGTGAATGTGGGTATTAAGGAGTATTTTGGGTCACAAACAAACGAGGCCAGCAGCCCACCCCTGTGAAGGTCACAGAATCACAGAATGACTCAGGTTGGAAGGGACTTTACAGATCACCTAGTCCAACCTTCCTGCCATCAAGATCCCAGAGACGTTGCGGTTCTCTTTTATCTTCTACATTTCATAGCTGAATGTCCAAAGGCTCTGTTCTGATAATGCTTTGCCTGTTATTTTTATGGAAGTGGCTAAATTCACGCTAATGTCCACCTATTAAAGGCTGATCTTATGTTTCACCCACCCAGGAAACTCTTGTCTGTACTTAGCCTATTCTGCAAGTGCAGACATTGATGCGGCATGTATGCTTATTGTTCCAAAAAGCATCTCCAAAGCAGGAACGTTCAGACACCGGATCCTGATGAAATCCCTTCAGAAGGACCAATTTTAAACACTCTTCTCAGTCGGCAGTAATCTCACTTCAGTCAGCCAACACAATCGTGTGCTTGACTTGGGTGTGCAACACTTCGCAGCGCGTCGCCTGCTTCACTGGTTAAAGTAAGGAACTGGCAGGAATGCGTGTCAGAACCCATGCAGAGCCACGTCACCTGGGACATTGTTTGGGGAGCACCTCAGCAGGCACAAATCCACCAGTCTTCAAAAACAATCCATGTAACACCCTTCCTGCTGGCACTCTGGTGCACTGAAATCATTAGGACTTAGTCCCTTCGGGGAGGTGAGGGAAGACTCTGAGTTCATCGGCACTGGATTAGTAAGGCAAGCTCTCGAATGACTTCTCTGTCAGATCATGTTCTTCAAGTGCCTGATGAATCATAATCAAATGTATGTGATTCACAGAAGGTGAATCCAAATATATGGAGACCAAACGAATAAGGTGGCTCGTAGCCACATCATTTTCTGCTACAAGCCAGTCAGACCTCCCAAGTCAAGCAGCGCCGAGCCAAGTCTGAATTTTAAATAGGAGATCCTCCAAGGAAAACGGAGTGCATGTGCTGAAGGAAATAGCACTGGTAGCCCTTGTCTGTCTGAGTTACTACTAAAGTAAGGTTTTTGCATGATGCCAACAGCACAGGACTGAGACTGTAGAAGAAACTTGAATCTTTGAGCCCTAGTGATCATTAAAAATCCTTCAGTGGTTTTTGGAAGCCCAGTGATGTTCACGTAGCCAAATTTCATACTAGACAATTATAGCACAACAAATATGCTAGAAGTCTGAAGTGGATGCAGGGTTTCCTTTCACTTCTTCCCCATCAACTGTGATGAAGCGTTACTGTAAAGAGTCAAAAAGTTCTATTGAGAGGTACTTTCACTCCTGTTCATGTGTTAAACAGATTATAGCACCAGATGCTGGAATCACAAGATTAAACTCATTTTGAATGCCCGTGCTACACCTTTTCTATGATTTCTTTCTCCCAAACGTTGTACTGAGTAAATCTATGTGGTGGTCTCTGTCTTTGCACTACATGAAGCTAAGTGAGTAACTCATGATTCTTAAACTCTTTTAGACCTCAGAAAGTTGTGTAGTCCAATCACCCACTCAAGCTAGTGCTGATGTCAATGTTAGATCTGCTGTCCAGTGCCTCACTGTCATTTACTGGCACAAATCACAATCTCCAGATTTGATATGTGATGTGAAAATAAACAGCTGGAGATAAATGTTTGGTCTTTACTCATTTTGGAAAAATCTTGCAGTACACCAACCTGCAAAACCCCATTCATTCAAACGTTGCCCCGTTTTGTTCATGCTTCGAGGCTTTTGCGCATTCACAGCCTAACTCCATGTAATAATGATTAATTACTGTTAATTGTAGGATGCCAGTGGCTCGGAGTGTTCCCGGGGATGGCAAATAAGCTGACTCTGAAAACTGCAGGGGTTCTACTCCTATGGCACGGGGATTAAGTAAGTACACTCATATTTTTGGTTACCAGCAGATTTCACTAGGTCAGTAGATGTCCCTGCATAGAAGAGGCAACAAGCACTACCTGGAGCACAAAAGGAGATGCACAAAGAGAAATAGCTGAGATAGGATTTGGACTTCTGTATCAAATACTATCAACATATATTCAGTGTGTTTATCTTTTCTATAACTGCAATATATGAATTAGTAATTTGCTCATCCTTTATTGGTCCTACAAGCATGCTACTCACTGCAAAAGCACAGAGACAGTCAGGGCTATAAGCTTCATCAGTCAGACTTGGAGGAGCCAGAACGCACCAGGAATCTAGAGGATGGAATGATTCAGACTGGTTTTGTGCTTTGCTGCTTAATAGTTCTTCAGACTGCTGTTACTGCAGGACAAAAGGAATGGTTTAGGGGCACTCTGTGTGAGAAAGGGGTGATTCCTCTGGCTATGACTAATGTGTGAGTAATACCCACCCAGAAGGACAGCTGGGTCATGGCTGGGCACAAGGACAGGGTGGAATGCTACAAACCTACAGGGGGATTCTGACAGCCTTACTGATTGAATGATCTAGCATGGAAAATGAATTGAAATGAGTAAAAGTAGGTTATGACCATCAAATGGCACAGAACAGCATGGTTCACACAAGCAGTCGAGTACTTCCCATTAGCACAAAACAGGTAGCAGCACCAAAACCATGTGTTAGTCCAAAGTGACCATGTCTGATTTTTTTCTCCTCCTCACATCTACACAGTCAGATTTCTGCTTCAGTCTGTTGAGACCTTGAAGTGTTATTTGAAGAGGCTCAGAAGAGCTCTGAGGCACCCCTTCCTGACAGCAGCCACAGTTGACTGTTACACCCATGAAAAAGTGATGACTGCCAACTTTTACTGCTTCTTACCTTTTGTACCACTGGGATCTGGTCCTGTGCTCTACTTCTGGTCTCCAACTCGGAGAGGTAACCTGTAATTCATCAGTTTTGGGGAAAATATGTGTGATCTCATGAATGCTGGATGTTGTAAAATAGTGGGGTTTTGGTGAGGAGACAGAGGTCTGTACACCATTACACTAGTAAAACTTGCAAGTTTCCAGGGGTTTGCCAAGCAAGCCCTGAATGCCTCAAATCTTCCACAATCTGTTTGATATATCAGGAGGGAGATGCAGTAAACTATCCATGAGGGTAGCTAGCCCAGATCACAGCATCAAATGCATGACATTTATACACTATAAACTTACTTTAAATTCCATGCTACAACAAGTACTGTAACATTAGAGAGGGCAAAGTTGGACAGCACTGATTGTGACCATGTGTAGAACAAGAATAATTTATTTTTAGCATTGTGTTTCTGTTCAAATGCAATTCTACCACCCAACACACATACATTTGGATGTCTAAAATATTATCTAATATTCTAAATAGCTGCCATAACCCAGAGCCAGAAAAGGAATAGGTGTATGTTTGCTTTACATCATGCTAAGAGTATAAAATGTACTGGGGGTGGAGAAAACTTACACGCCCTTCACGGATTCACTGGATCAGGTTTTCTGCTCCACCCCAAGATGCAGTTCCAAAGTTTATTCCAGAGTAATAATGGGCCATCAGTTCCTCTGTTTCAATAGTCCAGAAAGGGCAGCCTTCAGAACAAAACAGCAAAGTCACTGCCAGCACCAGGAGAGAGTTTCTACTCCTCACTGCTCTAGCACTGAATACACTGCAGATAGCAAAGCTGCAATGGGATGGCAATGAGAAGGGTCTAGACACCCGAGTCTAGTGCTGGTCACATCTTACTTTACAGTTCTTCACTAATAGCAAGGCCTTACACAAGGGCTACTAGTAAAAATATTTCAAAAGCAGAAGTAGGGCATTCAGCTTTAAACTCCTGCATTTGGTAGTACTGCTTGCATCTCCACAAATTCCACTTAGAGGAGGGACTTACTGAGAAAGGCCATCTTCTGCTTAAACGTTTACAGCAGACTCATAGTCCTTCTTGTCCATCATCTACAGCTCCAAATAAAATCCCTGTCAAGACAGTGATAAGCCCCATGTCGAGACAACAGCAACATGCTTTGATCTAAAGTGGCTATCTTGTTCTGCTTTTTAAATCTACGTGCAATTACAGCTTCTTTTCAACACACTGAGACCTTGGAGACCTCGTTATTTGGATTAGCTCAGCAACCCTTTGAGGAACACCTTCCCAACAGCAGCCACAGCTGAGCCTTACACCTGTGAGAAAATGATGATTGACAACCACGTAACAGCTGAAACATAACTGTTCTGGTTGCACTTTCTCTCTCTGATGCCCTAAATAGTTATTTAAACAAAAAGAGTCTGAGGAGAAAGGCTGAGCAGAGCCGACCACACACTGCAGTAGCTACCTACCTTATGAAAAGGCAGCTTCCAATAGCTTTCCCCACATTGCTCATCTGGGTTAGTGATCACGTTTAAATGGTGCCTCCTCCTCATCCTGTCAGAACGTGCAAAGGTCTCCACGATGCTCTTGGAAGGGAAAAAAAAGTCTTCTGCATATATCCCATCTTTTTTCTTACCCTACCCAGAATTTTTGTTGTCAGGCCAGCACTGGAATGCAGCATCCACACAACACCAGCCCCAGCCACACTGAAATCTGCACAAAGAGGGCTGTTAAAAAGGTGGAAAGTGAGAGGATTCTGGCCAGCACTATGTTCATCAAAATGCTGACCTTCAACCCTAAGAAAATGCCATGGAATCTTTAGTCATCAGGCAGAGCAAAGAAGATGTTTGCTTGTTATCCAGTTTTTTAACCTTCTGAAGGAGAAAAGGCAGAGTCAATGTTGCCAGAGATTGATCTCTGGGTCCAGATATCATAGATACTCTGAACTTGATTGGGCTTCTGGAATGGTTCCCTCCAGGTTTACATCTCTAAAAGGCTGTTGTGTTCTTTGCCAGCTGACAGTGTCAGAACCAACAACAGGTTTATCAGGTGACGTTGCTTATTTCATGGAGTGGGTTTTGTTCCAGATTGGGATTGAAATGTATTTGTGCTAAATGATTTAACTTGTTGACAAATAAACATTTGAGGAAAAAAATCCAAGTACAATTCTGGCAAACCAAACGGTGCCTTTAGCTTTGCCTCAACTTCAGCTATTTATTGCATCATCCATTGCCAGAACTGGGCAGTAAACTACTTTCATACTCAGAAGAATGTTTCCATTTACAATTTACATCTAAAATTGCAATAAGATGCTGGATCTCTTTCTTTTTGAGAAAACTATTCCATTACTTTAGCTGCACTGCTAGAGCAATGGTGCACTCTGCTTCCTGTATCAGTTTGAATTAGCTGGGAGCATTACTCACCCGTTTTATCGTGGGATGTTGAAGTTAAAATTAGTGTAATTCAAAGTGTCACAAACCACAGCAACAAAACGGATTGGTTAGCTGCTAATTACTTAAATACTGCATCCTGTGCATAATCAATTTCTTACCTAGGCTCATGATATATTATTGACAGTTTGGAAGACGAAGTCTATTGCCGTCCAGCTTAATTCTGAAATGTAATTTATAGCGGTTATTTGGAGAACTATATCGAGTACATTAAAGCCATATGGGCCTGTGGTTGCATCCCCAAGAGATGCTTCATCAGCTAAGAGAAGCATTATGATCAATATATATATTACTCATTTTTAATAGAGTGTACTAAGCTGTAGAAGATTACTGTTCCTGCCAGTTACTTGAAAATATGAGGTGCAACAATTATTTTAAGATTGTTGGAGAGTCGGAGTATTCTCAAGATATAGAAAATATGTCTTTGTTTTCTTATGTTTAGATCCTGAAACATTCTCTAGCAGCTGAAATCCCCCAGAAAATATATGCTTAAGTAGACAAGCTAAAACCTATAAAAGGTAAAAAAAACCTTATCTGAGTTGTAATGCTCAAACAATCTGCTAAATATGGTTCCTCAGAAAGGAAAAAAAAAGGAGAAGAGAAAGAGATCAGAAGAGATGAGAACACTGTCATTTATCTTGGCAAGAGGATGTTGCATCCACCACAACTATGACTATTTCACTGCTAAAAATAAAAGGCAGTAAGCACTGCAGTGATGGCTGCAGCCTTGGCAATACAAAGGATGTTGGAGTTTTTAAAGGATTCCTGTCATGAACCACCAGCCCCTCAGTACATGGAGAAAAATACCACATCATTAGCAAGCATCACATTAACCTCTGGCCTGGAAGAAGCATTTGCAACTGCAGACACAGAGTAAAACTGAACTGCCCAACAAAGGAAGTGAAGCCACAGGTTTGAAAGATGAAAATTTGAAAAGAACCCCAAAAGTGAAAAGTTAAATTCATTCAACCAGAAGAAGCAAGTTGGGGGAAGAATGAGTCATTAAAAGCAGAACTGTAAGTACTACAAAATTGGGTGAAAGGCAATGGAAAAAGGCCACAACAGGGGCTGAGGGCGGGGAGAAGGGAAATAAGGAGTAGGAATGTCCTTACACCAATGATGACCCATGAAGACAAGCACTCACAGAAGAGTGGATCAAATTGTCCTTCTTGCTTCTGTCCCCAAGACTGATTTCCTGGTACTGTGTGTTCCATGCTTGAACCTTTGCCTTTCGTTCAGCAAACACCCAAGGCTGCTCCTGCTGCATCCTTGCTACCCCACAGCCTGTGCTTGGCCTGGCGCTGCCACTCCTCTGGGGCTGGTGCGGAGGTCCACTACACAGACACACTAAAGGGGACAAGGGCCCAGCTCTGCCAGCAGCAGCCCCACAGGGCAGAAGGCTTCACATCCCTCCAAAGAGTAGTGCTGCCAGTGTGCTCCTCTCGTGCAACTGGGATGATGAGCCCAGTGGCACTAAGGCGGCACAGAGGAGCAACTCCTCCATGTCTGAGAATGTGGGCAAGGGGCAAGATTAGTGGGGCTACAGTTGGATCAGGGAACTGAAGAACAAGTGGAAAGTTCAGACTCATGACTGTGTCCAGAAATGCATTTGCACTGTGCTCTACCCAAACTAATAAATCCTTCAGTGGCAATTCAGGTCCAGCTCTTTGAATAGTGTCTGGAACTTCCAGCCCTTTCTGCTTTAAAAATCCACACAGATTTTTAACCTGGGTTACGACGGGGAGGATTGAAAGCAGCTCAGCTCACACTCAGGTGTGTTTCTGCAACTTCAAACTTCCTTGATAAAGTTCATTACATGCATTTTCACAGATTGATTCACTTTTCCCAAACAATTTCCAATGCTGAATGCTTGATTCAGTTTTTTCTAGAATCTACTTGGGAAATTAACTGCTTTCATTCTGAAATATCATCAGAGCTGTATGGCACTAGGATACTGACAAAACACCGCAGGAGCACCACAGTACAACCCCTCCTGACTCTCTTTTTCCTTTTAAACTCCTCCGTTGGCCTTCAGCTCCCCTGACACAGGATGACCCAAGGGTTTTTCCCTTGTGGGTGATCCTCACCAGGGACTTCAGCAGTCAGTGTCTGCTGTTTGTGAGTCACTCACCACCTTCTTACAGAGCTTCTCGGATAGGCTGGGAATGCCACAACAACCCAGGCAGTTCAGCACTCACACAGGACAGGACTGCCAGATTAGAAGCACCACCACACTTGTGACGATGACTGTAAGGTTTTTTGAGGTACTTCTTTCACAAGGAGAAACGTTTTCCAAACCATCCTACTTAGATGGACCAGAAACTCGTTCAACCACTGGAAAACCACTCTTACAGGCAGCAGGAGCTAAAGTTAAGCAGTTTCTAAGCACACAGACATTTTTCCAACCAATTTACGTGCTCTCCCATAATCCTCAGTTTTATTTATTTCCAAACCTTCTCGCCCATCTGTTCCCTTCTGCATGATCTATATATTGTCTTATGCTAGTTATCCCTAACAGATTTTTGCTTCCTCTCTCCGTTCCAGTTAGATTAATGATACCAATATTCTCTGTGTATTTCCAGTCTCTTTGTTTTCTTCATCATGCAGCTTGCATTCAGGCAGACACTTTCAAATACTTATCTCTCCCTTTGACCCTTCCACAACAGTCCAAACTCTAACTCCTATTTCACAGATAATCTCTCTTCATATTTTCCCTCCTTCCTCCTTTAGATCTGTAGTGCCAGACTTAGTGCTGAATCCCAGTTCTTCCAAACTTTAACTCCTATTTCACAGATAATCTCTCTTCATAGTTCCCCTTCTTCCTCCTTTAGACCCATAGTGCCAGATTTAGTGCTGAATCCCAGTTCTTCCAATCCTGTCAGACTCTGTCTACTTCCTTTTAGCTTCTTTTCTTGCTTTTCCCTTTTCTGACTTTATTTGTTCTTTATTCCTCAACCTTTATTCCTGCACCTTAGCTAGAGGTTCTTTATCAAGATCTAACTCCTCAGACAGCTTAATGCACTAATGCTTCTCTTTTCTTGCAGTGCTGCGTGTCCTGTGAACGACTCATTAAACACATCTAAATTACCACTGCATTCAGATTTCAACCTCTCTAATGCCCATGGCACCAAATGTTGGTTGTGACACTACTCGTGCTCCTGCAAAACCTGCTTCTGTTATCCTTCCTCATCATTAATTCAGGCACACAGCTATATTTTGGGTTGGAAGAAGTCCAGTACTGGTATTTTTAATGATGGAGCACACTTTCTCCCTTTGGAAGACAAACCAACTGTAACAAGCTGTTTTGCCTCGCTGCTTCAGGCTGCCTCTGGTCCAAAAGAAGAAATTATAGTCAAACAAATGTCTCATCCGACGATCTAATCAAGCACATCACTGCTAGGAACGAGGAGGACAAAGACGCACGGCTGAAGAATAAGAAAGAAGCTTGCAGAAGTCAGCCTGTGCATGATGGCAGTAAGTCCACCTGGAATTTCCAGCTCTGTTTGAAGGAGACACAAGTTAGTACTAGAGACAAACAAAATCTGATGGATGAAACATGCTGCAGAAGCCCTTTTGGAGATACTTAGGAGAAAAGACACAACTGAGACAGACAGCAAAGCAAAACACCGTAAGAGAACATGTTATCCAGGGTCTAAATTCCCACCATTTCAGGGACACTGAATTTCACAAAATCTCAGAACTATTGAGACTGAAAAAGCCCTCTGAGCTCATCCAGACCAGACTAACATCACCACAGTGGCCACACCAGAGCACTAAGGGCCACAGACAGCCTGTCCTTCAACACCTCCAGGGATGGGGACTCCACCACTACCCTGGGCACTCCAGTCCAGGCTCTGATCACCCTCTCTGTGAGGAAGGGCTTCCTAACATCCAACCTAACCCTCCCCTGGTGCAGCTTCAGGCCCTGCTCTCTGCTCCTGGCACTGGTTGCCTGGGAGAAGAGTCCAACCCCCACCTGACTACAATCTAGACTTGATATTAGGAAGACTTTTTTCACAGAAAGGCTGGTCAAGCACTGGAATAGGCTTCTCAGGGAGGTGGTTGAGTCACCATTCCTGGACACGCTTAGAGATGGTCTGGATGAGGTGTTGAGGGGTCCGGTTTAGGGGTGAACTGTAAGGTAGGCTGGATGGTTGGACTCGAACATCCCAAGGGTCTTTTCCAACCAGAGTGATCTGTGACTCTGTAGGGAGACATAACCATGGGACATCACAGCTGGCAACATCAAAGAAAGGTCTTTGCACTGTTACACAGACAGACAGTGCTAACAGCACAGCTCAATTGCAGTTTTGCTAACAGCGGACTACAACTGAGTGTGAGGTGTTTGACGAGCGCTCAGGCTCCAAATAAAGTGTTGAAATACACAGTTTTTACACAAAACTAAAAACCCAAATTGCTTAGAAGTTAAGACTGGAAGGACATAATCTCAACCGCCATCTGCTACCTCTACAGTCAAATTTCGAACTGCAACTAAAATATTCTGTTGTAAGAAGACAAAAAGAAAAGAGAAGATACTTTTGTTAGGAACTTGGTAACTTATGTCACCAAATAAAACAAGAAACACCCCTACAGTTGAACAGATGTGCTGGTTAGCAGCTGCACAAAAGGACAGTGCCTCCACCTCTTGACTAACTGCATCACAAGGAGGCAGTGGAGTTAAAGACAGTACAGAGAAGAGCTACTGAAGTGAAGGAGACTACGAAGCAGTTGCTTTATGGGGAACTAAAAGGACTGTCTCAGTTTGGAAAGGGAACAAATTCACTAAGAAAAAGTAAATCCTGCAGTGGTTGCAGTAGGTGATCACTCACTGAAGCTAGCAAGAGGTTCGTTCACAACTAAAGGAAGGAAATAGGTTTTACTATCAGTAAAAGAGCAAGTGAATTTCTGTCATTTGTTGTCAGAGAAGTTTCCAAAGGTAAGTATTATCAGGAGATTCAAAAGGAGAGCAGACAAATTTAGGGACATTAGGTGCACAGATGGATGCTGTAAGAAACAGGTGTGGATGTAGCCCGCAGTATCCCCAATCCAACAACTGTGAATGTTGATGGGAGAGGAACAGTCTACAGAAGGAGGTCAGGCTCACGTCACCTTCATACACAGCATCTCTTTCTCCACTGTCAGAGAGCTAGATGGACACTGATCTGCTCCAACAAGGCCTTCCTTGTGCTTTTACATGTTACTAGAGAATTAAAACCAAACCAGTATCCTTAGAGATGAAACTGAATACATGAGTAGTAGCCGACAGCCCTACAGTGACAAGACTGTGCTCCACAAATTCCTCTTTATCAGCTGGTCTGAATTAGCAAGTCAAAAGAATTACAGTGTGTGAGCAGGACAGGGGACCAGTGGAAAACTGCTCTACAGGGCAAAGGGAAAAAACAGACTTTGTAGGCCAAAAGCAGTATTGCAAGCCAGATTGCAAGCATCTGAAGTCCCTGAAGATCTGTGTCTGAACTATAGGACCTGGCATTACTCACCATCTCTCAGTCCCAGATGCATCTCAACTGAGCTGTATCCAGGATCCATGTCAGGGATGTCAGTCGATCCAGATTCATGTCACTCAGGCCTGTCAACATCATTTCCAAGGGAAAAACAATTAGCAAATCCCATCTCAAGGCTTAACACAGATCACATCTGCCCCTCCACCTAGACACCTCAGCAAATGCCATCTTCCCGTGACAGGCTGAGCACCAGTGAGCAGTGGGGCAGTGAACACACGTACACCATGAGCAACAGAGATTTTGTCAGAAGGGAAAAACTGCCACAAGCTGCAGTCTGAAGGAGGCACTGAGAAATCAAACTGTGTTACTAGGTACAGCCACACAACTGAAATAGTTCTGTTAGCAAAGGGCCAGTTAATTAAATCAGCACAGAGTCCTCTCGTTGCTATTAACCAGAACGTACTACCAGCACAGTCTTATTTCTCCAACATAAGCCAATCGATGTTTTGGCTTCTGGCTGCAATGAAGAAAGAAAGATCCTGACAGTCCCTCACTAATTATTTTATCTCAGTTACACTTGCATGAATCTGGAGTAAATTCAGAGAGGAGAGTGGAGATATTTCTGATTCTAAGCCATATAATCACGGTGAGGATCTGACCACCCAATGTGCCTGCAGAGAGGCTTTTATGTTCATTAGGCATGAGCTGCACTCATGTAGGTAGCCACCTTGCACTTGGCTTGGCTACAATTACTATCACTGTCAAATCTTCCTGCCCTCAGTAAATGCCTTTCACAGTGTTCTGATGGATGGCAAGGAAGAGGTTAAATTCCTGTCCCAGGCTGGTATATAGACTTGTTAGGCATCAGAAAGGAGAGTGGTGAAGAAAGCTCTGCAGATCATTAACTGGTAATGTGATCTGCCCCACTCTAAGTGTCACATCCAAGAAAAGACCACAAAATTAGAACCGTGGTGCTCTGACCACGGAGCGCTCGCTGTGCCCCTCACGTGAGTGCTGTGGTCAGCAGCCAAGCAGAAATCGGTGCTCTACTCAAAGCATCTCCCAACCCCAGAGCAAATCCAAAGTGCTGTCCAGCCTCACGCGCTCTGATGTGGTCATGTAATTTACGTATTATGATAACCTGGTTTTCATCTACTCTACTAATTCAGCTGTTGTTTCATTTAAATAATTGGCTGTCTGACTCCCCACCCATGTTGAGGATCATGCACACCACCCTACTGCAGGGGTACTGTTAACTAGGCAACATGTCCTGTGCGACTCGGTCTAGGTGAACCTGCTGTGGCAGGGGGGCTGGGCTAGATGATTTCATGGTCCCTTCCAATGCCTAATGGCCTGTGATTCTGTGAAAAAAGAACAAAGAGAATTTCCCAAGGGAAAAGACCAACAGTATTCACTTTCATTCTCTCATTACACATGTTAGAACAGTGACATTTTTTATTCCTTAGGAGGAGTCATTATTTCTAACACTGCTTGGAAGGATCAGCTGAAACAGGAAGTTCCAGATCAATATGAGAAGGAACTTCTTCACAATGAGGGTGACAGAGCACTGGAAGGGGCTGCCCAAGGAGGTTGTGGAGTCTCCTTCTCTGGAGATGTTTAAAACCCACCTGGATATTTATTCAGATATTCTAATAAGCATGAAAACAATGCACACTCAGGGAAATAGGCAAAGGCATTGAATATGCCCTTTGTACTTCTTCTTTATGTACTAATACAGGGGATTTTTAAGAAATGTTAGGAGAACTGAAGGCAAATAGAAATAAACTGGGTCCTGTTCTGGCAAAAAACAGCTTGGATTACCATCTTGGTTTTCTTCTGGGATAGAGTTAATTTTCTTCCTAGTAGCTGGTACAGTGTAGTGTTTTGGATTTATTTAGGTGTTTGGGGTTTATTTAGGTGTTTATTTAGCCCAGTGCTATTTTCACAGATCATTTCCAACCTTGCAAATGCTCTTTTTCACTGCAATTTTTCAGGCCAATTCTGTTAAACATAATAACCGAAAGGTTTCCATGGACTCACCAATTTGAAAAGGTTTTTCTTTTTCTCATCAGCATTTTCTCCGTCCCCTTTGTTTCCTTTCCACCCCATAATTTAAAAAATAGGTGGAATGTTTCACTCCTAAATCAGTCCTTTTTCCTATTGTTTCCAATACCACATACGTTTTCTATATAGTCAAGCTAGCAATGTTTTAGCTGGTTTTGTAAGGTTTTCCTTTCACTTAGATATTACTTTATTCAGACTCCTCATCATTTCAGACTTCCTTTCGTGCATTAGACTCAGATGTAGACATGCTTTTAAACCAGTCTCACCCTTCACAAACCCTTGAATCCACACCTTAAAAACCAGCGGTGTCAGAGGTTCGCCTGGGTTGGAAAAGACTGAAAACACGGGGAAGCTGAAAGCACAGGGAGCTGAACTTTGCTAGTCATTCTAGCAGTCCTTCAGTTAAACTTGGAACTGATTGGAGGAGGAACTGATCTGAAACTCAAGGGTGATGGAGACACACAAGCTGCACCGGTACAGAAACTGAACTTTCACAGGAGTTAGGGACTGACACTGAAAGCATTTTGCTCCTGAAGTACCTGTACTGCTGTATTTGGGTACGGAAGGGAAGTCATTTCTCATGCTGCTCTGCAGTGGCAACTGGGCATAAGGTGTGCAGATAAAGCAAGGAGGGCAACTGTGTAGACCTGCTCCTGCTAGCAGCAGGTGGTAAAAACCAGACACAACCCCAAGATCCTTCCTTGTGGAATGTTCTGATGTGAAAACTGCTGGAGCTTGCGGGCACTTGGAACGAGACTGAGCGCAGGCACTACGAACTCAAGTGCTAAACCTGCAGGAACACCACGGGCTCTGCTGTCTCCCGGGCACAGCCCAAGTACTTAGTAGTTTGTTTTAGCTCATGTGTGCCTCCACTGCTCCGCAGCCTTCCCATGGGAATGTCAACTCCCAGCACCCTCACGGTTTATCTTTCACTGATGTGAAGCCCTTGAAATCCACCAGATGTGAATGCTGACAAATAAAGTCATTTATCTTCGGAAGAGGAGCAAAAAGCTCACATGAAAATAACCCTGCAGACTGGGTAAAATTCCCTCTGATATCTCTCTTTGGGAATAAAAAAAAGGCAAGATGGAAATTCTTCTTTCTTACTCTTATGATCTAATTTTTCTCAGTCCCAGTTTTAAAGGGGGTGAACAGGCTATCAACTGAGCTTAATAACTCTGCTGACCCTCTACCTTCTACCACCGCAGCTGGGATGGAAAATGAGTTTGTTATTGCAGGGATCTGCCCACAGCTCTTTGTCTCCTTCACCTTCTGCAATGTAGGAGCTTGTTGCCATGTTTTTATGTCAAATAAATAACTAATCCTTACTCCATCGATTCCAAGCCCTCTGCATCCTCTGCCTGGACTTGGTCCTGAACCACAGTTGCCAGATTCCTCACAGCACAGTGCCAGCTGCTGCAAATGCACTCATCTTGTTTACTCAGCTTCTGCTACCCTATTTCCTGAGCAAAAAGTCAGTGTCCAAGAGTTTTAACTGCTTTTTAAGAGTTTTCAACCTGCAAGAGAGCAAGAGAAAAAGCATAAGCAGTACTTGTGCTACCAACCACCATACACTGGAAACTACACACTGCCACTACATCATTAATAAGATTTGGTAAGGTTGGAGAGAACTAAAATAACCTATAATCTCTCTGACAGCTCCAGCTGAAGGGCAAATTTCTTCTGCTTGTTCTACCCTGTGGAGCTCTAATTGTACAGTCAATTCCCAGAAGGCCAAATTATACTCTCAGTTACAACCATCTTATAATTAAAGTTAATGGAGTTACTCAGGTCTAACTGAGGGCCATAGTTTATTGCAGCAAATGTTATGTTACAATAAATCATTGAGAAGGATTCCAACCACCAACTTTATATATCACTCAGTTTCCAGAAATCTGAGTTAAAAGTCTTTAAATAAAGCTCCACTGTAGCTGATAATGTTTGCCCTCCCAAAACTTAATGGCTAAATAGGGAGAACGTAAACGCAGAGTAGCAGGTTCACCACATCTACCAGCTTCGTTCACTATTGGGGGGGTTCATTATCTTTTTAAAATCCATTTAAAATTGGTACAATGCGAATAAACTTATATCTATATATGTAATTTATAACATATATGATAAATATCTTGTAGCTAGATATAATATTTAACAAGCTGTGCCAGCTTCTTTGCTATTGCCACAGTGCCCAGAACAGAGCCAGTTCTTCGAGTCTCTCTTCTGAAACCCCTTCTTTCAAAGTGAGGTAGATATGGCCTCAAACACACAGAGTGAAAAGTCTTGAATGTTAAACTGTCACATCAACTTATTCCTCATGAACCTGAGTGGAAATCTGCGTCACGAGGTTCTTAGAGAGAACCCACTCTTGCTATCAGTTCTACCCATCTCTGCCATCACTATCCCTTCAGCTTATCAAAGGCTTAGAAACCTAAAAACCACTTAGATAAAAAAGCCTGTACTTCAAACAGGGATAGACAATACTAAGGTTTGGAGCCTTAAATGTGTTTGTATTATTATAATCATCATTACTATCATTACTTATGATAGTAATCATCATTACTTATTTTAGCTTTGAGTAAATTCTGTTCTTTGAAAGTAGCTGCTTGCATTCTGGCAATTAGAAAAGATTTGGCAGAGTATTTGTAGGGTTCATATTATACAGTTAGTGCTCAGGAAAGCTTTTCCCTTTCATTTAATTTTGCTTCACGTTTCTTTTTCGCTTCACTGAGCATTTTAACACCTCTAAAGTGTTTTATTTCCAAATCTGAAATAGCTCAAAACAGTATGTTTTTGGTCTACGCTTGTTTGATGTCTTTGTTCTCTTTATCTTAAGTTCTTTTCTGGTTTGCACAAGATGTTTAAGAAATTGCTCTTGCCAGAAACTACTCTCTCTCCTTGGGGCTTGCTATTACCACAGGGAGTCTTCCAGGCAGAACCACTGTCCCCAGCTATTCAAGTCTGTCTTCCTTTCCTTCACCATTTTTATCTGCAAGCATTGCTCCATCACAGGGGAGTTTACACAACACAAGTCTGAATGGATGGATTATTTTTTAACTTTCCTTATGTGAGCAGCACACAGTATCAGCTTTTAAAAGCTAAGCCAAGGATTATCTTCTGTGACCAGGAGTGATAATTGTGCCGGTTGTTTATCCTGTGCTTATCCAGTGCCTAAGGGTCTCCAAATTTCAAGCTCCAGCTCACTTGTACTCTTGTGTTTTGGTGCCTGAAGGCAGGAAAAAGGCATTTCAGGATGTGGATGAGCTGAACTATTTCAAGCTACGCTTGGCCTCACTTCTGTGAGGAAGGGATGGGTGCCACTTCTTGAAGGAGCAGGCAGACAAAACACTTAAGGACCCTTTCACAAGGAATCTGTCTCCAGGTATGCTGCTGGCCAGCAAATCGGAAAACACATTAAGTCTACTCACCCTCTTTTGTTTTTCTGTTGATATTTTCTACTGCCTCACATCACTATGGCTTTTGAAGGTTTCTCATTTCAAGTACAGCCAGCAGCTGGAGACTGCCTGTCTGAGTCCACCAGCATTGAGACCCATTTTTCAGTCCTCAAAGGTACGTTAGATTCGTGCCTCTCTCTGTAGCAATGTGTGTGTGCATGGATAAAAGCAGATAAACAGAGGTGTATTCAAATCCATGTAAGCATAAGACTGAGACATTACTTATTGTAAAGTTATGCCTTGACACTATTTTCTGTTAGAGTTGATCTTTGCCTACTTTCATTGCTTCTTCATTCCCAGGTCTGCACTACTGCAGATTTTTGTACCGCTGGCTTTCAAGTAATTCAGTCACTGGGATTTGTTCAGCTTTGCTCATATCAGAGATGGCCTCCAAGGGTATCCTGTTAGCTCTTTGCTCTTCACATCTGTGCAATTCCAGTCATGTTCTTGCAAGGTCACAACAGAAAAGCATGGTTTCTTCATTTACAGGAAAGGAATACTTATTTCTACCTCATGGGCTTAAGCCTGTTACCATTTTGTTTGCTGGAAGTATCTTCGTGGGATCCTGACAGGTTCCTCTGTTGTACAGCAGCAGCCTACACCCTTCTCAAACTGTTTCCACACCAAAGCATGGCCCTGCACAACTGGTTAAGCACTGGTCCAAGCTGATGGCTGAATCACTTGGCTAATCAGAGGACTGTGCTGGCAAAAAAAAAAAAGCTGAAGAATTCAGATGTCTGGCCATGGAAGGAAATGAGCCAGCAGCAGCTGCTAAAGCCAATAGTGATGGACTGCTTGGGATCCAGCAGTGCAGCTGGCATGAGCTAGACCTGCTCCACCATAAACTAATGGCTCTTCTGGGAGCTGTTGTCAGCTACTGTCTGCGAATCACTCCAGGACATCCAGTTTTCCTCTGCATCTTCTGTGGCTTTTGATCACATGAAGATTTTGGTATGCAACTCAGAAAAGAGGAGAGCCAAGCCAACCCTGCACTGACATCCAAATACCATACACATCTTGCAGCACGTGCATCTGTCCTTCACACTGAACAGAATGACTGGAGTCAGACGCTTCTGTGCTCAGACAATTTAAAGCAAAAGCACTGGTGCTCTCTTGAAAAGATTTCGCCCTGTTCCACTTTCTAATATCCAGCACAAAGTGAGTATGAGAACAGGCTTTTTCTGAATAACCTGGGCAGCTGTTTCTGCAAGACAGAACGGGAAACAGAAAAGGATCTTTTAAATGGATGGTCTTGCTCAGGAACTCTTTTGAGAGAGCTTCTTCATTACAGGTCAGTGCTGCAGTGAATTTTAGTGAGGACTAGCATGAGCCACAAATATAAAGGAATAAAAATGTGGGTCACCAAAGTGAACGAAGCTATTATAGTTTAAACTCCATTAAGTGGCATCATGGTGTTTTGGATACAACCATGCAAGAGGTTGTATTTACTGCACAGCAGGTGGTGGAGTCCCTGTCCTTGAAGGTCTTTAAGGACAGACTGGATGTGGCCTTAGTGCCCTGGTCTGGCTGATGTGAGGTCATGGGCTGGGTTGGATGAGTTCAGAGGGCTTTCCTAGCCTCAGTAATTCTGTGATTCTATGAAGAGGCTGAAAAATAAAAGGTATAGAAGAGCACTAACAGCTCTGCACTTGTATGCTGCACTGTACAACATTTTCTAGGAGGAACATACGCCACCAGAAGTCATCACAGAGTTGACACATACTGTTTGCTGCCCAATGATTTGATTGGCAGGTTCTAGAGAATCCAGAAGAAAAAATAATAAGTAGAAATGGATTGTACTGGGCTTGGGACATCTTGCATAGAAATATTTCAAAATGCTGCCACTCCTACATGCAGGAAGAGATTTTCGCTCTATTTATTTTTTCAGGGTTGTATTGGTCTGTCACGTTTAAGCCATTTTCCAGGGAAATGATGTGTGGGCTTGGCACTTTCTTCAACAGCTGAAGTTTTCTGAGCTTGTCACAGCCTTACAACCAGAAGACAATGCTTGAAAGGGCCATCATGGGAGAGTCAGGTTGGATAAGAAAGTCCTTGCTCTGAGTGCTTACTGGGGCATATGTGCTGGCCACTCTTGTTTTGACTGGCAACAAGTTCCGTCCCCAGCTCCTGTGAAAATGTTGTTTCCTGTGGTTATGAGCCTTTCCCTATGTTGTTGACAGCTTCATTTTTCCAGAGAAGCAAATCTGTAGCATGAGGTCATCTTGGTTCATCTGCTATGCCACAAAAAAGAAGGAATGGGGAGATCTGGTGAACTACAGAAAGAACAGACATGGAGACAAAATGTGTGACCTAATATATATAAAAACCATATTTACTCATTTCCCAGGAGAAAAATTATAATAGACTGACTTATGACTATAGAATTAATGTGTCAAATTACTACAGTTTTACACAACTTAACAGGCAAAAAAGAAATCACTGCATCTTTTTTCGACTGGAAAGTTGAAGAATGCATATAGGGACTGCTTCCTCATCTTTAAGGCACTATATCACATAACCTAAATCAACACTCTGGGGGACAGTGTTTATCTTTTCATTTTGTTTGTACAAAGCCTGCCTTGTGCAGACACAGTGTAACCCAAGTTTCCAGCTGAAGCAATTAGTCACTACTGTGATTGGAGACGTTACCATTGTTGTCACTGGCAGCGCAGGGGAGTTTCCCACAGGCAGACCTCCTTCCTGTCACAGCTCCTGCTCCTGAGCCTTTCTGCCTTGAGTGCAATACCTACATGGAGACAGCCAGAAGGACTTCAGAAAGGGTTAGTCTGAGACAAATGCTTCTACTCAGGACATCACTGAGAACTGTAGCTGCAGCGGGACAGGACTGCACCTTGTCAGAGCACACAGCCATCTACAAGGGCTGTTACAGCACCACCGCAGTGCCAACTTCAAACTCAACGTCCCCAACTCAATGTACAGGGCATTTAACAGGCATCCCAGGCACCATGATACACACAGCCACGTGTTCCAGGCAGGGCTGAGGACCATCACCAAGAACAGCATCACAGACTTCTCTTCCCCATTACACCCCAGTGCAGGCTGGAGATGGAGGCTGTCCAAGGAGGACATACATATCCCCCAGCACTTCACAGAGCTGTTCCTGGAGGCCAGGCTGAGCTCCCCGAGTTCCAGTAGAGGAGCCAAAACGAAGGTGGGTGAGATGAAGCTGCACTATTCATGGCTTGCCAGGCTGTGTGGTGCCCTTGCAGCTATCATTTCAATCAAAACAAACACTTACAAAATGAATAACTGCCTTGACTATCGAAACTGTTAACCTTTTTGTACCATTGCTGTTTATAATTAGATTTCACAGAAAGCCAGACTGGTGGGTTTCTCTTAGCCTGACATTTTTATCATGTGAAATATGCTGGATCAGGTAATCATAAGGCCTTAAGGTCAGGTAACATGACTGAATTGCTGTTAGTAATTAAATAGGCGATAAATAACAGTATCTGCTGTAGCTAGAAAAGAGCATGTAGGTAGCTTCATGTTCTGTTTTATAAATCACATTTTAAAAAAGTGTATGGATTGTTTTATATTAAATATGGTGGTTACATGAGCCAAAGATTTATTAGTGCAGTCTGTCTTATGGTGAGTGGCTGCAGTCCAGATTCATGTGGTAGAATAATAAAAACTTCTAAATGGCTGTAGAAGCTGAAGGACCAAACTGGAGTGAGTTACCCGATTGGCTGCCAGTGATGTCACAGCCATGGCAGCAGCTCCACTTCTGTTTACGAGAAATTGATTCCCCTTAATTTCTACCTATATCATAATAACAATCAGACACCACAAGCAGTCTGTTTCTGTGAAACTGCTGAATTTCCCTGGTGACTGGTGTCACTCAGCCTCATCTACTTCACCCTGAACTGGAGGCCTGCAACTGCGCCCGTGAATTTCTCGGTCTCGCGGGGCTGATCAGCCTTTGCCTGGGCACTCTGCTGGAAAGGAAAGGCTGCGTTTAGGGCTGGGGTTTAGGCAGGCTATGGAAGAGCTTTCTGTTCCAAGCACTTAGCGTGAAACCCTGCAAACACTTAAACACATGTATAATTTCCCTTTTGCAAGTAGCCTCCCTCGCTTCAATGTCACTATTATGCGAACAAAGTTATAACCCTGTTTAAACGTTTTCAGCAGACTTACTGCATATATTTTCAGAGGCCAAGAATGCTGACGGCTCTTAAAGAAAATAAAATGAAATAGAGACATGCATGATTTGGACCGAGTTCAAAATTTTCCCTAATTGCTTTAATCAAATTCCCACTAGGCATTAAAATTAAATTGTCTACGTTAGCTGAATTCCACTGGTCATTACTGGCTGGCAGTGGTTCACGGATCAGGTTTTCTTTGCCTTGTTTTTCTTATGCAGGGGTGTATTACACACAGGCATTACTGGCACGTCTGGTAGCCTCCCAGAGATGTTGCCTTAACCAAGTGACAGGAGAGGTTTCTTAAAATACATTAGCTGATATTCCAAAATGGCTGCAGATTCAAGTTCTGATCTAACTTCATAGGGTGCTCACATGGTGCAACCTGCTGCATGAATCATGAATGGCACCTTGTGTTCCTATCTGCCTATCACGAAGGGTCCATGGACTACAAGCACATCAATTTGAGGGACTTCCACATAAATTCAAAACTGGAGGATCTGTGTGTGCACTCAGCACTGGAGGACAAACCAAGTTTCTAGTGCTAAAAAAACTGTCTGCCAAAAAACCAGCATTAATCTTGTTTCACGGCCTCAAATGTGCATGACTTGTCAGAAACAATACCCATTTCTTTATTCCTTTTAATAGTCTGAAGTTTCAAAACTTGTGAAAGAATTTTGGTGTGGTTGTTTTTCCGGTCGAAACTGTCTCCAACCACAGTGACTGCAAAACAATTCGATTGCCCTGTCCAAACAGTCAAAAGCCCTCGTGTCAATCCCACACCTCAGTATTCCCCAGGGAGCAGACGCTTTGCCTAAATTGATTTATATAAATAATACTCACATGCAGGAAGTCATAGCCTGGTAGCAGCTTACTCTCAGTGCCACAGGTCTGATTATTAGGTTTGGCTGTTTGATAAACAGGGAGAGGTTTTAATTTAAGGTAATAGTTCTTTGCAGAGATACAAAGCTGTTACTGGTGCAGCCAGTAATATCCCTTCCCATGGGAGACCCTGTGAAAAAAGGAAACAATATTGATTTAATTTATTTATTGAGTTAATCATAAATTATTTAATCATTTAATTTATTGATTTAATCATCTTGCTGCCTGAACACACTGCAGCTTTGAGTAGTGGCTCAATGCTTTTCTTCAATGAATGTAGCGTGTATTATGGTACCAAATTTAATGAGCCCTCCCTTTTCTTTTTTAAAACTAAGAACTGAAGGATTCTGTATTAAACAGACATGTAAGGAACTGTATTAGCTTTCTTCTCTACCGTTATGATTCTCCTTCCAGCTCTGTAATTCCACTGTAATTCTAGAGCCATTCAGCAGCAAAGCTCCAGGGATTTCACACACAGAGGGGTGTTCAACGCTCACGACACCTTTAGTTGTTCATTACTAATCACAAAGGATTTGGTTTTAGAAAAGGTTGTTTTAAGCAGTAAAAAACTTTCTGGAGTTACCAAGTGGAATGAAAACAGAAAAAAATATACTCTCCAAAATATAGTTGAGAGGCCTAATTATCACATGTGGGCTCCTATTAGAAGGTTAGTAACAGCAGTAGAAAATTACTCTCGGATTATTGCTTCCTGTGCAGGGGAGAGTTGCTCAGAACATAGAATCATTAGGGATTGGAAGGGACCTCAAAGATCATCTAGTCCAGCATACTGGAGACAAATCCATTGCTCGGCAAGTGCTGAAATGTTCGTGCCTGGGGAAGGGCGGGCGTTGGACACTGACCCCACGGTCATTTAAAAGGCGCAGTGAGTGCTGAGCGTGTTGTCTGACAGTACTGAGGATGCACTCTGCACGCCAAGTATCCCCAAGATTAATCTGTATTTATGTTCGTGGGGATTTCACATTGCATTGATAAGAGGACGAGTGACAGCCTGTGATGATATGGTAATCTCCATGATATGAGCACTTACAGTTTGGAAACATTTCTGTTTTAAGTGGAAGATTTATCCGCAGTTACGGCTGCCAAAGAATTCTCTTTATCTGTGATGTGTTTCGTTGCTCGTGAGGTTTTTAAAACGGATATTTGAGCCTGATATGCTCCATGCTGATTATTTTGCTTAAACTCAGATGCTCTGGATAGACCACTGAAATTTTTGAGAAACATATTTTCTAGAGTTATCCTTATTCTCTGCCCCAACTACTTTTTGAAGAGATGTAGTAATATTATTCCGTGAAGAAGAAACTTGATTTATAGACCAAGATGAGTAGTGCACTCACACTCCTGCCTGGAAACCCACCCAGATCTGAATACTTCAGCTCAGGTTTGAGATACATTCAGTAGAGCTTCGGAGGAGCTGGCCACTAGAAAGTGTTCAGATGATTGCTGGAGAGCAAGCTGCAGCTCCTAGTAGTCACTGGCATGCCAAAACAAACAGGAATGAATTTGGACTGCACCGGACAGCCCACATGGGTTGCACAAGCACCGACTTTCTTCTAAGAAATACAGGAGAAGGTGCTACTACTCATTGTCACTTCACAACAGCAGTGCATTAAGCTGGGAGTAGGAGATGAACTTGAGCTGCAATCCAGCCCGTCCTACTAATTATACTTTCAGTATTATGGAAGAAACTCTCATTAGAAGATTTGGCAAGTATTTTCACTATTATTATTATTTGCCTACAGTTCTGCAAGCCCAGAAAATGATTACTTTCCAGTTAGAAACCCCAGGGAAAGGCTGTGGGATGGGGCACTCAACTCAAGCAAAAAGATCAAACCGTTTCGCAGAAGGTAGATGCTCAGTGGAAATTTCATTTGGTCAAGAGAATCAATTTTCTCTCACTCAGCCATTAGAACAGAAGCAATTTCAATCAGCTCTACTCACTCCCCTTTGCTAGCAACAGATAACCAGCAGGCACTCAGTTTTATTAAAGAAGCATCTGAAAGGCTGCACAGGGGAAGCTATCAGGACTGTAAACTCCACCCGTGTTTCTAACAGGGCCAGGACCTGCCATGCTGCTTTCATAGAATCACAGAGAGGCTGGAGTCGGGAGTGATCTTAAAGATCATCGAGTTCCAACTCCACCTTTAGCGTGTGCTTTCCAGAGGAGTTTGATGTACCATCTATAACATCACTGTGCTCCTCCAGTCCCAGGCTGGAAATGAGAATTTCCAGTTCCCAAAAGTAATTTGCTGCGTAAGAGTCAACATTTTTGGACACAACCTCTCTTCCACACCAGTTTATAATAAAATTTACTATGGAAACCAAAAGTAAAAGATCCACAAAGCAGAAGGGAATTTGGCTAATTTTCAGAGCCTTTTTTTATTAACTTATTAAGCAAACATTGCTAATTATTATTATTTGCTTATTCCTAAAAGCTAGGAAGCTGAGTTCTAAAAATCATCATAAAAAGAAGTGCTCCATTTGCAAAATCCAAACTTCAAAGCTTAAAAACTCTACAAGTGAACCTCCCCCTGTACCCACCGGGGAAGATTCTGCAAAACTAGGATTTGCCTCAGCAAATTTTACATCATGACAAAGTAGCCATAAAGTCTTCTAAGCTGGTCATTGTTTTCAGGGGATAAGAGCATGATGTAGTTACTCCTGCTTCCATGTGAACAAACTGTAACTAAGAAAACTGTTGTGCTTGAGGAAGACACTAACAAGTTTCAGTCCCACCAACATGATCAGATGGTACAGATGGCAGATGAGGAGCATGAACTCAGGACTGTCACCTTCTAACAAACAGACACAGACCACTCTGGATCCAGTAGAGGAACTGACTGCCATGTGTCACCAGAAAATCAAGCTGGGAACATCAGTCCAGACACGCACCACGATCACGTATTTTACACAATCAACCCAAGTTACATTCAAACTGTTCTCAAGCTGTCTACCATACTCAGACACATGGTTTTGGAAAGGACTCCGTGAGAGAAAGGATACCATCACCTGTGTGCATCAATCCATCTGATGACTGGCCATGTTGTGCTGTTGGCCCAAACCCGCACCAAACCCTAGAGACAACTGCTTAGAAACATTATCACAAAGGACGTGAAAACACCAGCCTCATTGTTTTCAAGTAAAATGGGTCATTTTAGAGTCTACTGTGAAAAAAAAAAGCCCCAATTGGTTTTGAAATGTCATCACATTGCTCAGTTTAAATGCTGTGAAGGGGGTAATGCCAGTCTAGCAACCCTTTTCCCCTATTACCAATTAACCTACCAGGCTAGGAATCCTTTCTCTCTACAAACAATTAACCTCAGTTTTAAACTATTTGGGGGCTTTGCTTACACTGAACCGTTTAGAAGAGTAACAGGCAAACCTTATGCCACATCCATCACACAGCTGGCCAGCAGGGTGGCCTCTCCAATTAATTCAACTCCTCTGAAGTCCATATAATGAAGAGCACCAATTGTTGCTGTGTTACTGCAACAGGACTTGGCTCTCGGAGTACCTCCTTGTTTCATAAAAGAGGCCCTTCCCTTGCAGCTGGTTTCTCATCTTACTGATTACCTGCTACATGAGAAATTTCAGTCTGGCTGCAGGCCTGGACCCAGCCCAGAGGCTTCTGTCAGCAGGGTTTGTTATAATTTACTTATTGTAATTCAGAATCCCATTACACCGGGTCTTTATCTGGCTTGCTGCACTGGAAGCGTTTGGTACTGTTGGTCAGCGAACGTTGGACCACCTTCAACACCTTATGAAACTTTTTTGTTTGGAAGTTAACATGAGGCAGACCCCGCTTCTCAAAGATGTAAGTATATGCTTAAGTCCTAACATAATGAACGAGACTTAATACCTGCTAAAGTTAAGCATGTGCTTATGTGTTTTTATGTATCGGGCAGAATCCCCTGCGCCTACAGAAATGGAAGTGCTCAGAAGTTTTAGAGCCTCAGAGCTTGAATTCTGAAATAAAAAGGTTTTTGTGATTTTTTTTCTAAAACATTTTTCACACCCTTTCTGAGGAAAATAAGGTTTTTTCCACGAAAGAATTCTCACTGCAGTGTGTCAGGCTGAGAAGTCTTTCAGGGCTTAGTCATTGTTTTTGAACAGAACTGTGAAAAGTGCAAGTAAAACTGGATTTATTTTTCTTAGGCTTGGTTTCAGGGGGCTAAAGCCAGATCACTCTGGGGCATTTCCTAACAATGCTGTTCATCTACGTTATGCTGACGTGAATCCCCTTGCATTTTTTGCTAGTCCACAATTTGGATGTATTCCATAACTTACCCTAATCAGTGTAGCGCAAAGACAAGATCAAGCTGTTAACTAGTGGAAGACTGCTCCTGCTACTCCTCTGCTACCTATTCTATCTCAGCACATACAGTTCACATCTAATCCTTTTTTTCAGGACACAAAGTGTTGAATATTACAGCAGTTTGTGATGTAAGTGCTAGAAAGAAGCTAACTTCATCACTCTTCGTTCTAGTGACTATATATAGCTTCACATAAATGTCATGTTCCTCATATAAAAAGGAAAATCAAGGGATGTAATTAATGCTATTTAAAACTTGCCTACCAGCTATCATCTCTTTCTGTAGGAGAGCAAACCAATGTGTTAACTTGGGCCAGTACCGATTTCATCTACAGAACATGGGAGCTGCCTTTCTTTTAGACAGCATATAGTATACTAGTAGGGAAAAAAGATCCCCAGAGCAATGGGGAGAAATGGAACTGGAACATTACATTGTACTAAAAAAAAACCCCAGCTAAGAGATGAGAGGTAGTGCTTTATAAACTACAAGAGCCAAACCCAGCTTCCTGAGTCTCCTAAAGGAAATATCAATATGTTGGCTAGTCTACTTTTCATTATCACTTCATGGTTTAGGAGTTGTTCTTTTCTCTCCATCTCACTTTTATTTTAAGAGTCTTCTGGTCCAAAATTTGTTAATGCATTTATCATACACTTTAGGGACGTATTCAAATAGGCAACAACTTGTATGAATGCTTTAAATTATCCTGAAGAATGCAAGCACAATTTAAGATGCTTCTGGCCTAAATCAGTAATGAGGTTCCACACCATTAATGGTGGAATTTGTCTGCACAATTTACTCTAAACAAGCATGGAATACACATAAAAATGGATGCCCCACAGTTTTTGCTTTTCAGAGAAACGCCTGCAAGGCTGCAGCAAGCTCACCACTCCCAGTTTCAACAAAGATAGAGCACATCTGGAAGAGGAGGTAAAGCAGCCAACACCAAAGAAGTGACTGAACACATCCTTTGCTCAAATACCTAACAGAGACAACATTCAGTGATGCTGTAGGAGTAAAGATTCATTCCATTATAACAATTTCTTTAGCTCTCTCCTAACACCTAGTGCTTCTTCACAGATCATAGAATCATTAGGGATTGGAAGGGACCTTGCAAGATGCACGATTAACTGTGCAACGTCACAGTCAAAAGACCTCAGTCAAAAAACCATCTACCTCAGCCACGTTAACACATCCACAAACATTCCTCACTGTCACAAAACCAACGGCAGACAGAGAGTAACATCGAAAATCTCGTCCTGTTGAAGACACTACCAATAAGAAATTATTGCCACCAAATGAAGCACAGCTTTTCCAATACATAAGGTAGAACTATTAGAGAACAACCAAATATGACCCATACAGAATGGAAAGAACTGATTACATGGTGTTTGCTGCATATAACATTATTAACATGAACTAGTAATACTTTAAACACACAGAAACAAAGGTGTCCTGTGTAATTACTCCTCTACAGAGCTTAATTGACTGCATCCATTCAGAACACCTTGCATCACAATTAGGATTCCCTACAGGAACAGGAAATTTTCAGGGAAAGGTGCCAGTGCTGCCATGCCAGAATGATGGCTACAGCCACTCAGCACTAAAACACACCAGGAAAGGAAATCAATACCCTACAAGTCCTCTAAATGTATTCTTCCACATCTACCATCACATACAGTCCCGTGGACTATCAGCATGGTATCTCACATATTTCAGCAAGAAAGTGTTTTCCACTTACCATGATTTCCAGCTGTCACACGTGAAGAGCAGGTGTGTCGCAGGACTTGGACAAGCTGCATACACTGAGGTTCCCAACTCTGAGACTATCTCCAGGATTATCACCACAAACAGAAGAGAAAGCAAGAGAAGGTCTAGAGAAAAAATAAATAGCATTACTTTGTAAGTTCTTCAGATACTTCACGTGGAATTGCTGACCTGCAAAATGTAAACTGATGCTTATGTTGGTCTCGTGAGCCAGTTTCGTCACAAACAATCCACCTACAAATAACAGAAGATACGCCTGGACTGTCTTTCATCTGGCAGTTACAGAACATCAGCCCTGCTGTGTCACTTCGTCCTCCCACTTGAGTGTCTGTCAAAAACTAATGAACGACAGTCACATAACAGCTTTTAGATTTTCACACTAACACATCAGAGTTTTATTGCTGAGGGTTCAAATGTTCATTGTAAAGGCAAGGATTGATTTGCCTCTGGTAACACTCAGCTGTGACCTGTGCCACTCTGTACCTTTCCTTAAGCAAATTACCAATGAGTCCTTTGTTACCTTTTTCTCTAACAGTCCAGACCTTACTGAAGTACCTTCCACTATTAAAACTCTAAATTAGACAGTTGCTTGTGTAAAGACTGAGTAGAGGTCTAGGGGATTTGGACTAAGAGCTGAAACATGATAATGTTAGAAAGTTGTCAAGCTGTCAAAACGTAAAGTACTCCAAATACTGAAGTGTGAGGGGTTAGGTATTTGTTTCCATTGATATTAGGAAGAGTTACATGGCTACAATTCTCTTATTTCCTCCCCTAAGTGCTCACCTCACTGCTCATCAGAAACTGGAGAAGACTCCGGGAGAGATTTTGAGTCCCGATTCAAACCAGTAATTTCACTGACCGCAACAAAGGCACCCATGCATGAAAGTGCTCATCAGTGGGAATGTCTGCCTCACCGTGATCCTGAAAACACTTTGGTTTAGGAAATACAAAAGCATTCCTGTTCTCATTTTACAGTGCAAAACAGCGCAGAGAAGACGGCTACTCCCAAGGCAAAAGGGAACGCAAAGCTAAGGCGCTATCGCCTGTTAATAGTTTTGGGCATCCTGTTCCTCAATTCATTTTGCATCTTTTGTCTCAATTAGAAAACAAATAGATGTAAATAAGGAAAAAACCAAACTTCTTGGGCTAAATTTTCCAAATTTGGTTCAAAGGGTGTTATTAACTCAGGAAAAATAATGAAGAATGTGGAAAAATCTTTCCTTGTGGCAAAAAATTCTGAAGAATATACGTTGGCAGGGTATTAAGACACTCTAGTGATATGACTGCAATAACGATGGAAACAATATGTGGAAAGAGCATTGTCATACCAGCATGAGGAACGTAATCAGTGACCCTGTTGGATGTCATCTCGGAGCTCGAGGGAACCCAGTTGCTTCAGTTGTTAAAACACTTAAGATCTCATAACACACACTGTGCCAAGGCATACTTTGCTAAAGGTGGGAAGAGTCTGTCACTTACCTCAGTATGAAGTTCGGGCTCTTAACAGTTGAACCAATGGAAAGATGTGGCCCCACCCTGAAAAAATGTATGAAAGAAAGTTTTAACTATCTCTGTGGGACTTGGGTGAAGATTTTCAATCACAGAACTGGGAGAATAGACAGAAAAACTCTACACAAACTGCAGCTCCTGGTTACATTAATATGGCCTCTTACCTTCCAGCTGCTCTTACATTTTATGCTGACAGATGATCATAAATGGAACTGACACTGGAAACCTATGAGATGCTCAAGGACAGACCCCCAAGGTATCTTTTTTCTCAAAGTGTAATTCATATAACAAGAGCAAGTCAACAAACAGATACTGAAGAGTAAAAAACAAAAAACTTAAAAAAAATCAGATGTGTAGGGCTAGTTTTTAATTTTTACGTTTTCCTGAGACTTCCAACCTTTCAAAGCTACAACTAATTAACCACAAATTTCACATGCTGCCTCAATGTTGTTTTAATAAGTATTTTTGTGGAGTCTCCTTCTCTGGTGACATTTAAAACCCACCTGGACATGATCCTATGCGACTTGATTTAAGGGATCCTGCTGTGGCAAGGAGGTTGGACTGGATGATCTTTTGAGGTTCCTTCCAATTCCTAATGTTGTGTGATTCTGTGATTACTGCAGCCAGAATCCTCTCAAACAGGAAAATATATGCTTTGTGCCAGCAGGTAATACTCTATGGATCATCCCTCTGAACAATGTAGTCAACTTTTGTCATACAGCTGTATCTTTTGTTCTACCCCAGAAATCCTCTCCCACTTAAACAAAACCTGGTACTTTCCTGGCACTTTGTGACATCCCTGTATTCCCTTTTTCTAGACTCATCTACTACACCAGGTCTATAGCTGTCATTTCCCTTAGGTGTTTTGAGCAGACACTGAGTTGAAGCTATTAGTAGGTGTCCTGTGTGTGAGCACCACTTGAATCTCCTCCAGTCTAGGCAAATTGATGTCTGAGCTGTGACAAAAATCCCAGGATTTATTTAGACTACTGCCCAGATCTTCAGCTGCTGCTAATTGCTTAGATTCAGTAGAATTCTGCAGTGGGAAGTCTGGCCCTAACTCTATGAAATTGCAGGCAGAAGTGTTAAAGACAAGCTTGGCTCTATCACCACGTTGCCATTAAAATACCTGTAAAGATTTTGGTAGCAGATACCGAGAGCCAAATCTTTACAGTTCCAGCCCAGGGAAAAAATGAACTTGTTTTCAATTAAATAAAATTAATGTGTGGCAGTCAGAGATCTCGACATTCAATTCCAACAGAAACATCTAGGTCTGCATCCTGGAAAAAGTGGAGAAGCTTTGGAAACATCTGGACAGACTAGACTCAGGATGCAATCAAAAGCCCATCGTTCTCATTGCACAAGTTCCTAATAGCAGGGAGCTCTGCAGCAAATGGCTCAGTTTAAATACCAATACAGTCAAAACTGCAGGGTGTTGGATGCTCTGTGCTGCCTTTCTTGCAGCCCTGAGACAAAAACCATTGTGGGGTTTTTTCCCTCAGGAAGCCCTAAATAAATTCCTCCTTCTATGAGCAATTTAGCTGAAGACTTAATTTGAATTTGTGTCGTTAGGACTGTGTAAGAGCCATTGGAAAGTAAAGAGTATCTGCACACATCTGTCCCATATTGTGGTAGAATGAGCATAGCATGGATCCACAGATACTGTAAATTGTTCCATAATGACTCATGGATTAGCTGGAGCTGCTTCAAACAGAACATTCCTGAGGAATAAGGTAAAGCCATCTTTAACTGAGTCTTATCTGGAACAGAAAAGAGAAAGGAGCATTAGCTGCTTACCTGGCTTGCACTGTGCTGTTTTGAAGCTCATCACCATCATCTTGTAATACTAGACAACTGTTTCTGTGAGTTATTGAATAGAAATCACAGTCAGAATATGTCCTTAAAGAGCATTAACTGCTGGCCAGGAAAGTCTTGATAACAAAAGAACATCTCTCCTTATCTTTCCAAAACACTTTGATAAGTGTTTGGTTGGACAATCTCAAGAGTAAGAGCAACAAGATTTTTATATGCTGACTAGGAAATGTTGTTCTTGAGTACAGTGAAAAATTAAAATGAAAAGATACCTCAAGATGAATAAAATTTTCAGGTGTCTTCTCAGTTACATTCAACATCTTCTCCAATAAGAGGAGGACTAGAAGGGTGATCCTGCCCCTGTACTCAGCACTACTGAGGTCTCATCTCGAGTACTGTGTTCAGTTTTGGGCACTTCAATACATGAAGGACACTGAGATGCTGGAGAGGGTCCAAGAAGGGCAACAAAGCTACAGAAGGGCCTGGATGACAGGTCTGATGAGGAGCAGCTGAAGGAACTGGGGTTATTTTATCTGGAGAGAAGGAGACTGAAAGGAGAAGCTCGAAGGTTTGTGGCTGCATTTCTCTGGCACTGACAGGAAGAAAGAAAAAGGAACAGTCCTTAAAAATCTGCCATTTTAAAGCAGTCTGTAGAAAGCAAGAAAAAGTGCTCACAAAAGGTTATAAATAATATATGCAGATACTGCTGCACACATTGCTATCACCTTAAGGAAGAGAATATATCTGAATACTTAGTGCCATTTATCTGTATGGTGCCCTAACAACTGAGAGAGAAATCTAGAGCAAGAAACTCCTGGATTAAATCCAGTTCCTCACAATGCCAGCCACTACATCACACAACCTTTTCAAAACGGCACTAATTCCTCTCCATAAACTGCAGCACAGATATTTTGTCATCAAAACATACTGTCTGAAAATACTCTTAGCCTTTTGCTTACTCAGACATGAGTGTCATGTTTGAACTTTTCAGTTGCAGCTCAGCAGACACTTGAATCAAACAATGCTTCCTACGCCAAGCCGAGCGCGTTGCATTAATTTAGTTTCAAGGTGACAAGCAAATGAATCAGAATGATTATGCCCACATTATGAAGAAGAAAACCCAACCCGCTGAAAATTCATAGCCAGATGGAAATGCTCAAGAGCTGTATTCTAATAACTGACTGGGGACCAAGCGGCATCACACAGAGAGTGGCAGAAACGCATTGGGTGGTTTAGATGCACATGTTCAGCATATTTGCAGGTACTGTCCCAACTCTTTGCTGAGATTAAGACCCAAGCTCAACTTTCTTCACCTTGTTTTGAGCCTATCTGTAGGAATTCCAAGAGCCTACGCTTCAGGAAGGAAAAAAAAAAACCCACAGAAAATTGCAATGAAGTAGCTCTATTGTGGAAGATTTCTTCAAGAAGGGGCCATACACACTTCCAGTAAGAAGGGGGCTACACATATTTTCCAAAGATTTTTGGCACTGCAGTGGGATCCCTTTCAGATTTCCAGCAGCAGTCTACTTCTTCAGAAACCTTTAATCATCTTCTCTGCTGGCAAGACATCTGTTGGAAGTTTTGGAAAACTGAGAATGAAAAAAGCTCATAACTCTGCAGAATTCCCTAATAGAAAGTGAGAAAGAAAACCTGCACAGTATTACTTGAAACTTCAAAATGTGCTGATAATAAATGGAATCTGGCTAGAAACACTGTGGAATTGAAGTTCTGCAGTAAGCATCTCCAGAGCTAGGCAAATCAATTCTTACAAGAATCTAGGAATCTACCTACGCTGCAACCTCTGTCTGAACCCAGAGAAGTCCAAAGTTACTTTTTCTTCATGTAAATAGAATCCCTTCTCTGGTCCCAAACATATTCCGTTTTCTTCTCTTGCCTTGCCATAGTTCCTTACTCTACATCTTCTCCAGATGTCATTGAACCTGCTACTGCATAACTACCTGCCAGATGAAGTTCAGTCAAGAAGGTTAAAAAAAACCCAGAATCCCAAAATACGAGAATTTCAAGGCCAGCAACACTTTGGGTCTTCACAGATGTTCTGCTCCTGCATCAGAAACTGAGAGGCATGTATGGCCCCTGGAATCTACAGAGGTACTGAGAGCATCTGAACATTGAAAAGCCCCATTAGATTGGAGCTTGCTGAGAAACAAATGTTTCAGTCCTTGCACATTTAACAAAACTGATGTTAAATTCTGACGAGGTTTTAATCTCCATCCAAATGGGTCATATTTTTAAAGACCTCTGTGAGCAATTCTACACTGCTGGGAGTTTTCACATTGTAAGACTGTCCTCAGTCCTCTCACCACTGCTGGTCTTATGCTCAGTAACAATGAAAAACAACAGGGTTGTAAATTTTATCCGTGTTATGTTTGCAACTAACATCTCACATTATTAAACAGTCGTGAGTTAAACACAGTTATAGTTTCTACACAACCAAGAGCTTAAATTCCATGCAGACGTTGACAGACTTAGAAGTTACAGCTGACTCAAACAATGAGCTTCTTGACTTTTGGGCACTGAACCAAAATTTAACCCCCCCAAAGAGGAACTTTTCCAGCACTCCTACACGTGTTGCTGTCAAAAGAAGTGGGCAAGGTCATGTTTAAAGACAGAGAAGTGTTTAAAAAAACTGCTTGAAAATGCACAAACTGTTTACTTAGATGCACAGTCGAACAGAAACATTCTATTTACAGAAGATTAATACAGGTATGTACTAATAGACAAGCACAGACACCACAGGTAGAGTAGACTACTGAAGTGATTTCCATGCAGGAGATCACCAGTTATCTTTATATCATGTGATGTATAGAAGCAGAGAAGCAAGACCAGCAAACCTGAAAACATGTAGCTGTTTGCACCAACATGCCCTGGGAATAATGTGTGCCACTTGCTCTGCAATGTGTATTCACCATCATGCCTGTGATGACTCGGAAATGAACATACAGATTCAGCTCCGTGAGCTTCCAAGACAGAGCAAGAAGTAATTTGCTTGCCCCGTGAAGTTCTAAAGATTCCAAGACTCCTACGTTGTACCGGGATAAACCCAGTCTCCAACTAAAACAAGAGAGGAATAATGGTAGAGGGACCAGTAGAGGGAAATTATGTTCTGCTCCTCAGAGAAGGGAGCTGGACTTTGGACAGAAATGCTCTGTGAAGATGACTTACACAGTGAGCTGCAGAGTAACATATATACCCAACTTAAACCGGAGCCTTTCTCCAGTCCTCTTCACCTAGGATAGCCAGAAAATGCAAGCCCTTACATCAGAGTCTACAAAGTGTAAAGTCTTTGATTCCCATACTGGAGCATGTTTAGAGCTCAGGTGCCAGGTCCTGTGGATAGAATCAGAAGGCATTTATTCACCAGTAAACATTTGGTCGTACCTTCCACCTCTGAGAAGCAAGAAGCTAACTGTTACACCCTTGCTTATTCCTGCTCTGGGATGCCACTCTGGGTAACTCCTCCAAAGATAACTCCTCTTGGGTGCTAAAGGCACAGCAGAAGGATCTTTCCTGAGTCCTGTGGTGAAAATTAACAGCTTCAGATATGAAAGAGTAAGATGAGCAATAATTAGGGCAAGAACGAGCCAGCAAGTTATTAGGGATTTACTTAGTCTCCTTTGTGCATGGAGTGAGATATAAAAGGTACAGGCTGTACCCACTGATCGGTCATGGCTTCAGCTTCTCCCTTGCTCCAGAAAAAATGTCCTCACTTAACTGGGAAGTGCTGTTGTTTTAACTTGCTTCCCTCCCTGAATTGGCACTGTGATCGCTGAAGAGTGATCACAAGTGAGAGGCAGGTAGTAAGCTGACAGAAAACACTAAGAAAGGGAAATGTTCATGCACTGCCTCGATTCCCACGACAAATTGAGTATATAACTGATTTTACCTATAAAGTCTGACTCACTTATGCTGAACATTCCAGAAATACTAAACTGCTTTTACTATCCTCTCGTTTGATCTGATAATCTATCAAACACTTTTGTAAGCAAGAAGATGCTTAGCATTTATTACCTTTATGAGTTTGAAGGCTAAATAAATAAAAGTAGCACATAGAAACCCAAGTGTAGACCTTTAGATGTTGCACACAACTCCAGGCTCAATTCACAAATTGTGAATGTAAAAGGTACAGGACTTGTTAAAATCAATTACTTGTTTCATAACTTTTCACTTGTAAAAAGATAATTCAAAATACAAAGAGATGTTTCTTATACATCCTGTACAGAAGTGTGTGACTCGAACAATAAAGCTTCTATGCATTAATCTGAGTGCCCTTGATCCAAAATTAACCCAGTTAGTAAAAATAGTCCATGACTGAGGATTTCTTTCTACTAGCTCCCTATATTAAAGAAGAGGACAATGCATCTGTAAAGGCAGAAAAGGCAGAAATCCCTTCCAAGCTCCTGGGTTACAAAATGCTTTCCCTTTCCATCCTGCATAAAGAAAAGTCACCTTTCATAGACACTCTTGTCTCGTTGCATTAGCTCAAACAAATGCAAACTCTAGTTCCATTTCTGTCACCAAAGGAGAAACAAAGAAGGTTCACATTAATCTACTGAAAATGACTGTATGTGTTTTCTGCTGAGTTGGAGCAGAGTCCTCTCAGGACCAGGTCTTTAGCAACAACAGCATCCCGGTTTCAACACAGCCCCAAACTGAGAAGGCGCCTGTGGAATTGGTACAGAAGCCAGATCACAAGGGTGCATTGTGTCTCCATCTCTTGCTGTCCACAAACCACAGAAAGAATTCAGGACAACACAGTGGCAAAGGAACCCCCTATGCAACCATTCAGGTTTCACAGGAAGACATTTAAAACAAAATAAAGACCACATGAGCAAAGTATGTGAAAACAAATACCTGCATGTTGAGTGTAACCTATGTAAGGGGTGCCTTTGGTTTCATCTAGACTAGAGCATCAGAGTAAAAACACACTCATAGCATCATAGAATGGCCAAGGTTGGAAGGGACCTTCAAGATCATCTAGCTCCAACCCCACCTGCAGAGGCACTGACACCTTCACTAGAGCAGGTTATTCAGGACCCCAGACAAACTGTTCTTCAACACTGCCAGGGATGGGACAGCCACCACTTCCTCAGACAACCTATTCCAGCATCTCACCACCCTCACAGGAAAGCATTTGTTCCTCATGTCCAACCTCAATCTCCTCTCTTCAGGTCTAGAACCCTCTCCTCTTGTCCTCTCACTACCACCTGTGTCTTTTAAAAGCCCTACCCCTGCTTTCTGGTAGCCCCCTTCTGAGAACAGAAAGCTGCTGGAAGGTCACCTGGGAGCCTCCTCTTCTCCAGGCTGAAGAACCCCAACTTGCTCAACCTGTCCTTATAGTACATTGACTGTACTTTCAAAAACATAAACCTTGAGCTAACGTGTAATACCCACAGGACAGAAAGTTTCCTGCACCAACCTGTGCGATTAAAAATATCAGAGGTCCATGGCCGGTGTTTCTTACATAAAAGTTATGCTACATATGCCAGTGTTCATTTTGTTCAAATTCCACAACTTCCAAATTTCACCAGCACCTCTAGCACAGGGGTAAAGGTTTGCCCTGATTTTTATGAAGAAGAAAAGGAGGACTAGTTTCAGTGAAAGACAATCTCTGCAGTAGACAGGATGGGGTTTATCAGGGATTTTACAGTGGTGAGTAAACTAAAAGGTGCAGTTTGATTGTGGTAGCTTGCCAAAAGAACTTGCATTTTGTCTTGCGTCAGGATGCTCAGTAGTCACTGCTGGCCTTGCTCCTACATCCAGAAAGTTGCACTGTTCTCACACTCAGGATGCACACATCACCCTGATGAAGGCGTGCGCTCGGCCAGGAACAGTAAAACACTCCGTGTGGTGGCTAGTTGGAATCAGGGAGTGTTTTTGAGGTTTAGCCATATCTGCAAAACCCATTTTTTCAGACAACAGGGTGTCATTAGAAAATAGATATTTCGAAGGGATTCCAAGCAGCAATAATCTAGGCCAGCAGTCTCCAGTCTCCAGTGGGGCTCAGCTTTTATTCTGCATCTTTCCACTGAAACGCTCAGTGTAAGAAAGCTTTGAGAAACCCACAAGATGGCACAAATTACCTTTCAATTCACAGAATTAGGGTGATAACAAGCTGCCATCTTACCTTTCCTCTTTCCTTCTGTAATTTACATAGAAAAGTGGACACACTGAAGGTCATGGATGAGAAGAACCCAGCTCAAATCTGTGAGAAAAACACTAGAAAATCATCCCTGTTACGTTCTGAATACCTATTAAAAGTTTTCATCAAGACAGATTTTAAAACATTAATTTTATTCCAGTATCTGTTATGGCACAGATTTTCCTTTAAGAATAAAAATTAAGCAGAAGGCTTATCTTTGTCAGATCGTTTGGACTGTAAAAGTCTTTTCTCCTTGCAAGTGTCAGTGCCAGCTGAATCTAAGCTCTGTCTTTGATTCTGGTCCCTCAAAACTCTGACTTTTTGAAATTTTAGAAGAAATTTCTAGAACATGTTCACATGTTCTGGAAATCCGCCATGTTCAGCAGCAGCTGAAAGGTCACGATGCTTCACTTATATGTGTATCATAAAATCAAGTTTGAAGGGGTTTTGGAAAAAGAAATAGAAAGTGCAATTTATGAGGCTCATCTCCACTCAAACGTCTGTGATCCAGCCCATGACAAGTTGCCAGTTTGCCAGCACAAATAGGAAAATGGTTATAATTATGTTTCCCTGTGCTGCTGTTCTGGAAAGTTTTGACTGGTTAGGATGTTCCAGAATCAGCGGTTATCCAAAAAGCACAAGGCCCTAGCGGGAAGGAACTGAGCATCAGTAAGCAGGAGGATGCCAGTTCACACATAAAGCACCAGCCAAGGTACCAACGTCTGTGAGGGGCAAAGAAACTGCTGACAGGCCTCAATGAGGCTGAATTAACCATGAGAGGCTGAGATGGGACACAACTACAAGATGAGCTTCCAGAGAGAAGGGAGTCAGGATGGCTACAGTAGGGAACTATCTCAGACTTGCAGTCTGTTGTTGACTTCTGCAAATGATTACAGCATGAGCAACATTTTTGAGATGGTTCTTATGGTTTTGTTTTGCCTTTTCTTTTTCTTTGAGTAAGAGGCTTAAAACATCTTTTATGTAGTTATGTATGAGAAGGGAAAAAGGGGAAGAATTCTTTCACATCTGCTCACCTAGGTATCAGATTTTTTAAGTATGCGAGCCAGAGCAGGAATGTCATCTAGCTGCCTTAATTCAAGGGCTAATCATAGAATCATAGAATCATTAGGGATTGGAAGGGACCTCAAAAGATCATCTAGTCCAATCCCCCTGACATAGCAGGATCACCTAGACCAAGTCACACGGGAACACACCCAGGTGGGTTTTAAACGTCTCCAGCGAAGAAGACTCCACAACCTCCCTGGGCA